>JBDFRD010497506.1:0-19324 GCA_039654405.1 Bullina lineata | reverse complement strand
CATGCGGCGCCCATACCCAAGACATGGACCATGTGATAATGGAGTGCCCCCTCTCGTCGATTCCTGGAGGTTTCGTGTCGATCCACAAGGCTGACGATGTCTTCACACGATGGCTGGAGGAAAGAGATGTGAACGCCATACGACAATACTACATACTACCCACTGATCTAGAAAACTCTTGTTCTTAAGAAAAGCATCATAATAATTTCACGCCTTCCCGGGGTAGTGAGTACATTAGAGTAGACTCTACATGTATTTAGATGGGTAAAAAAAAAAAAAAGGGGGGGGGGGTTCCTTCGGGTCTAATCTAATCAGTGAGGCGAGTGAGCACAAACAATCGAAAACTTGTGTTGAGTTATTTACGTTAACTTCGGTTTTCCAGTACTGTAAGCACATCACGAATGAAGAAGTTCGGAACAGAATCAGACAAGTCGTTGACCTTGGTCAAGAGATGCAAGCTCAGATGGTACGGCCACGTCATGAGATCATCAGGGCTTGCCAAGACATTCATGCAGGGCACCGTGCAAGGAGTGAGAAGGAGGGGCAGACAGAGGAAGAGATGGGAGGACAACATCTCAGAATGGACTGAGGTTAAACGAGACAATCAGGAGGTCTGAAAACCGAGAGGATTGAAGGATGCTGGTTGCCAGATAACCTGTGGCGCCCCAACGGCCCACAAGACTACGGGATGGATAGAATAGGAAGCTTTCAGGTCTTATAGCACCGACAGGTTTGACCATTTCGCGGTTCTTCAGCTGAATAGTCGTTAAATTTTAGTGCTTCACGCATGCTGTTTCCGCGAGGGCAATGGGCTAAATGCCATTCACACCCAGCCAGTACGTGGTGCTGGCCCTTCCTCTGCCCTATCTATGTATAATGTGATCCCAAACTTGAGTTCAGTTGTTTCTCTAACGTCATTGTTTGCTGTATGATAGGCTACTGTCGACGTTAATCAAAAACATAAAAAAGAAGCCAATAATAATGTGGTCCTAAAAAAAAACCCCAAACCCATTGGGTCAATAGAAGGCTAAAAAGGTCAAGGTCCAGTCCGGGTCGAGGTTAGCCAAAAAAAACCCCAGTTTTTCATTGGGCCTAATTTCGGCGCGTGGTATACCTATACATTACATGTATAGCCATAGGCTAAAGCCTACTTAAAGAAAATTTTATCAGCTAGCCTAAAGTAGGCCTAGCCTAGGCTTCGCTCGAAATAGCAAAAATCCGAAGGTGATAGATCTAGTCGTCTCGATGAGAATTAAAATTGGAGTGTGTCTAACAAACGGTTCTGGCAAGTTAAATTTTGTCCAATCAAACATCAACCACGATTTCCACTCTCCAATGAAAATTGATCGTCACAACACAGCAAGCGGCAGTGCCCTCTCTGCGAAGTCATTCAAATAAGAATCATGTCTGGACTTATTATGGAAGGAGATAGAATTACTAACAAAATTCCACGAGACAAACTGGCAGCACTTCAAAAACAAATTTATTATTCAGACAAATACACAGATGATGAATTTGAGTACAGGTGAGTTCTTCTTCAAACTAGATCTAGATAGATCTAGAAAATCTTGATTCATTTTTTCATTGTTGAACGAAGCCGAGATTTGAAATTGAACTGAAACTTCTTCAGTCTTGAACTTCAGAGGACAGTAACTTGTAAGTGACAATCATTCATAATTCGGTACAACTTAAGAATGTGGGTCCTGTCTGTGTCCTGTCTGTATTAACCATGAAAGTTAATAGAGTAAAAATTAAATGCCAGGCAGCAGCATCCACACAGATGCATGGGCAGTGTATAACAACATAAACAATTTGCCCGTGAATCCCCCATACCAACACCTTGTGGTCAACCACACACAGAACTTCGTTGACCCACGGACTGGCACTTGTACAAACCACGTCGAAGTTTACTGGAAGAACAGTCAGCGTCAATTCAAGTAGGCTAGATCTATATAGAATCTATACATGTGTGGCGTCCACGAGACACAATTACCATCACACCTCGACGAATTTTTGTACGGGGAGCTTTTGGGGGATAACAGGGAAACGATTCTTCAGTCTGTGTTGCAGCACCTCTCTGTGGTAGGCCTTCAACAAACAACATTTTACAATAAAAGTAACAGTAAAGAAAAAGAAACAGTAGATTCAACAAATGTTTAAATATTACTTTCGCGGTTTAAGATATATTTAATCTGTACTTTCGCGGTTAATACAGACGGGACCCACATTCTTAAGTTGTACCAAAGAAGGTTCATCCCAAATTCATTACAATTTGATTTGAATTCTGATTTCAAGTGACCACCGGTTGGATTCAAGTCCACCAGATCACCATTCGTTCTAGACATACAACAGTGAGTTTTTTGGGCCCAAGACTCAGCTGGTCAGAGGACATATAAAATATATAGGAAGTCCCAAATTTGGCCCCACAATATTCTAGCCTAGCGAAGTGTGGTCTCTTCTGCCTTCTATGAATTGTGACCAGATAGTTTTACTGTTTTTTTTCTTTCTTTCTTTTCTTTTTCTTCCTTTCTTTCTTTTCTTTTTCTTCCTTGTATAATTCATTCTTTGTTTTTTAAAGTTATGAATGCAAACATTCAAAAATTGTCAAGCGCCAACCATAGAAAATTGCAAATCCACCATTTTGGCCCCCACGTCAGATGATGGCACCACACATGTCAAAGCTTGACACTTTGTGAATCCAGTATATGATATTAATATGAGCTTGACACTTTGTGAATCCACAAACATGAGTGTACACTAAACACATAGAATGTTATTGGAAAAACTGCAGGAGAAAATTCAAGACAGTAGTGGGTGTGTATGACAGCGAAGCGATAAAATTATAGACGTGGAGGGTAAAGCATCCAAGAAGTCAAGAAGCACTACAAAACATATTCATCCACTTGGCCCAGTGGTATCCCACTCAGTTAAGACATAAATACAATGGTGACAATGTGTATCACACATTCTCCTTAAAATCACCGTTTAGCTTTTTTTCATTTGGCTGTTTTCATGTTTGAACAAAAGTATTGGGCTTCAACAGTTTTATATCAGTGGGCTATATTTTCATGTTTTATTGATAAATTAAGTATTTTTGCCTCAAGTAATATGCGACTGGCCAATACATCACCAATGTAAGCAGAAGGGATCACACTTCACTAGTAGTAGTAGTGCCCCCAATTTAGAACAGTTCTGTATATGAAGCTCCACTCTTTGCTAATTTTTTTTTTTTTATTATTTCAGTGAGGGCTGGGAGTTGTGACATTTGATTTCATTATTGAATTGTTTTATTCGTGTATGTATTAACTATTGCTTTTATTTGCACCTGGAGTAAACACTCTCCTAGAATGACACCACTAAAGAGAAGTTACTTTGTGCCTTCATAAATACCCAGCTCCATTCCTCAGTTTGATTGGCAGTTCACAGTAAAGTCTCGTGGTCTTGGCATTTATTAGACAAGCTTTTTTTAGTCTGGTACCCCCATGTGAGTGATTTTCACTTTGGTGGATGCTGCTAGTAGGTGCATCCTGGATTACAGTATGTAGATCTACCTGTGTGTGCCAGATTGAGTGTTGCATTTTATCAGTTTCTGATCTTTGGTGAAGGCATGGTGATATCTCATTGGATGTTTAGGATCAGTGTGTTGGTCCCTCAGCAAATGATAGACTGCTAACTTTCTTTTAGTTGTCTGGTGTGATCTTGTCCTTTCTTTGGTAATTTTTTCTTGCTGTCACTCTCTAGGTCTTTGCGTTTGGAATTGGGGGGAAAAAACTCCTGTAGGCTGGATAAAATCTGAAAGTTCAATGGTTAGTTAGAGAACTAGGGGTTATCACCATCTCTGACTAAGATATGATCCTCACTGTTTGTTTAGGGAAGGGACTCCAGGTGCTATAATCAGAAAGAAGAGTTGACAATGAATGAAGCCCAAGGAGTAGTAAAGAAGAGGGGGAAAAAAATAAGTTCTTTCGAGACCTATAAAGGCCCAAAGAGATGGAATTTAACCCAGTTTCAGTAACAATATGTGTCAAAATGATTGCCATTAATTTCAAGAGCTCATATGTTTGGACTTTGTTCAGGTCACTAGGTCACGATGAAGCTATTTATAATTAGAAAAAAAAATAGCAACATAGGTTTAAGTGCACTAACATTGATTCATTATCTGATATCTCGACACAATCACCATGGCCTAAAAATATTATGTGTAAACTCTTTCTCTGGGGTTATTATTCAAAACTTTGTGTTTTTTTTTTATCAAGGATGGAGGACTTGTCAATCCAAATTTTTAAGTTTCAAAAATCTGTACCTTAAAATATGTAACAGAGGGCTTTATCCCTGTGCATTTGTATGTGTGCCCACTTGCTCGTAATATTACGTATGGTGTGTGAGTAAAAACAAATTATGAAAAGGTGAAAACATATATTCACCTCACTGACAACACCAGCACAGAGCCAAAGAAGAGACTGTGCCACATTCAATTACTAATAAAGAGGTAAATATTTTATTCATCAAATGCAAATGAACAAAGCATGTTTACCTAAAACTATTTTCCTGTTATAATAATGCTTCCCTTTTAAGTGATAGGAAGCTCATCTTTATTTTTTCTTTCTGCAGTCATGGACGTGAACAATTTTTACAGAATTTCCACCCTCGGCAAGTTCTATATCTATGCCATTCATGGCTATGCCACCGAAGTTATGTTCACTGCTCTGTGGGAATTTGTTGTCAATGTCAACTGGAAATTCCCGGGCAATACCAGTGTATGGTAAGACATTTATTTCTTAAGGTTTGTGAAGTAGTGTGTAATAAGTACAGCGTCTTGAAGTATTATCTGTTACCATCTTCAAAGAATCCTTTCTGAAAATAAGTTGCTGTAGATCCCCCTGTGTACTAGATCTCATACTACTAATAGAGTACAGGCATCTTTGCTGGAAAAGTAAATCTATGGGCAGGCTGGTGATCTGGTGGCATCTGTTTCACTTCCCCTATATAAAATCCTTTGTTTAGAAAGGCCTTCTTATGAAAAAAACGTAACAAATGTTCTCACTTTATTTAGAGTATGCGAGATTGATGTCTGTTGTGAGTGTTGCTTTAGAAGGCTGTCAGTAATAGTCAGAAATGTGACTCTACGGGGGAGAAGGCAAAGTTCGTTGCTACCTCTATCTCCATTTCCATCTGTAAAATGGCAACAACACAGAAAGATGCAATGGTAATGATGCATAAATTATGCTTTGATTCCAAATAAATTAGTTCAGATAAATAGAGGAGTACTTCTCTTGCTGTAGAGAGATTGTTTTACATCAGGGAAATTATTTATAAATCATATAATATTATATGATATTATAATATTACATGTATATTATATTATAATATTATATTGTATTTTATATATATTTTATGTGCAATTATTCTTACTTGATCCAAGGCTAGAATCATGAGTTTTTTTTCATAGTGAAAGATTTCGAAACAATGTTTTTCTAGGTTTTACAGTTTGTGAACAATCCTTTTACTAACCTTCCCAGGGCTTTTCCTATCTACGGCTTAAGTGGGCTGATGCTGGACTACTTGTTTGAGAAAATGAGCAAGCGAGGCACAAACATCATCGCCCGAGGACTGATCTACACCATCTGGACTTACTGCTGGGAATTCAGCACTGGCTTGGTGCTACAACAGTTTGGGGCCTGTCCGTGGGACTACACACCTTTTCATGGAGACTTTATGGGGCTAGTTACGTTAGAGTATGCTCCGTTCTGGTTCATTGGCTCAATCTTTTTTGAGAAAGTCGTCATGTTTTATACCGAACGGGTTTTCATTGGTCCGTCTGTCAAGGAGGAAAAACAGATGGGCTGCCAAGAGAGTGAGAGGCTTTCAAATGGAATACCAGATGGCTCAGTGAAACGTAAAAACATCTAATGGTAAAGATGGGAAATGAATCAGCATGGAGGAATTGTAATAAAGGGGCTGAAAGCAAAACTGATTTTAATGTGAACTTCTGTGGTGTTTTGTCCTCTATCTGTACTAAAAAAAATTTTTAAGTCGTGCAAAGTAGTTTGTGTCATTTTTACAGAAAATGAAGACATATTATTGAAATCTTATTCCTGTATTGATTGCTATGAGTGGGAGTCGAAGTAGTATAGTTGTCTAGAGATTGAAAAAAATAATGATACCCTTCTGAACAAAATTGTGGCAGTTTGAATGGCATACTAAGTATGATATTTAAATGGGCTTTGAGATTAAATTTTACTATTTCGTAATGTGGCTCTTATCATACGTGTAAAGATAAAATTTTGTGGAATGTGAAAAAATTAATATTTTTCTTTCTGTGCGATATGATTTAATTTGTTCTTTCACTTCAAACGGGTTTTTTTTAGTCAAGCTCTCCCCAAGACATCAGGGCGCTAGATTTTGAAGGAAACTGGAATTGGAATTGTCAAGTACTTTGAAGAAACTAAAATGTCTGAAATAAATGAAATGCAAGAATGAAAGTGTCACATAAATCAAGCACAAAATAAGGAAACGAATTATGTTCAGCTTGTATTGAGTTTGTACCAGTCTTGTTAAATTTTGCCTGATTGAAACTGGCTGTAATAAGAAGTAAAACATTTTTTTTTTCAAATCCTTATTATCAACGAAGAATTTGTCAGTGTGGAAGCGTTATAATATTTTTCTGTTGTCACCTAAAGGCCACAGAAAGAAATACTGCAATTATGAACGGAGTGTATTGATCAACAGAATATTATACATATCATTTCATGTACTTCTCCGTGTGTGCTTGTTGGGGAGGAAAACTCTTGGCAATGCTGTCAAAACTCTTTGCACTTTATTTGTTTTAGATCCCAACAATTTTTTTCCTTTGGAAAAAGATGAGTAGAAACTGTTTTTTTTTCATGAGAATTATTCATGTCATTCTGACATGGCTGATTTGAGTACATTGATTTTTCCATCAGGAATGAGCATCCTGAGACAATGTCTGTCTGTGAATCAGAACTGTCTTGGTCAGGGTCTTTCTTGTGGGTCCGTCCCTTTATTTTAATCTCCCATTGTATTTGGTATGTGAAGTTTAGGCATCCTTTGTGATTATTTCCATGTGTTTTAAAGCTTGAGATTGTGCATCATGTATTTTTTTATTTTGATCTCCGTGGTTTGTTTTTATTTAACATTTTTACAAAGGACTTTTTACCATTTCTGTTCAACATTTGAGGACATTCTAGTTGCAACATTTGAGGACATTCTCTTTGCAACATTGAGGACATTCTCTTTGCAACAATGAGGACATTCTCTTTGCAACATTGTTAAGACTGATTGACAAATCCATATAATATAAATTTATATCTTTTATTATATGAGTTGAACATTTTTTTGTGGAAATTTGAATTTGAGGTCTTTCACAGGCGGATTATTCCTCTTTTGTGTTGTTTTATGCCATAAGAATTTTATTTGTGCTTTTATGTCCTTTACAGAGTTTGCTAGCCTGTACTAAGAAAATATCCACGCAGTGAAAAACTGGACTTGATTTTTTCTTTTTTTTTTTGAGTTATGTCTTTCATTCACTGCTTTGCTTTGTGTAAGAAGATGTAGGAAGGGCAAGGTCCAAGGCAGTAGGATACTTTCTTCTTGCTGATATTGGCAACCGGTTCTCTTTTCTCTATTTTTGTGATGCCAAGGATTGCTGAAATTTGGATAATGCAGTAGATACTGAGGAATGTCTCAGACATGCCAACTTAACAGATTCGCCGCAAGAAATTACGGGGATCCGTCAGAAATTACGATTTACAGGCAATTACGGCCAAATATACTATGTTATAGCAATGAACATATGCTTATAAATCTCATTGCCGTTGCGTTCTTCGTTCTCTCGCGTTATCCTTGTACACGGTAGAAATTACTCTTTTGGGTCCTCATTTTATTAAAAGTTCAGCTGTGATTACTCCAAGCGTCAAATGGGGTTGGCATGTCTGATGTCTCAGGACGGATGCCTTCTGTGTAGGAAGTGCATGTTCATGGGCACGGATGACAGGGTAGAGTCTTGATGAATGGTCTTACAGGCTTCACTGAACCCTTGAAAACATCAGCGTTCTAAATAACTGAACTCTGTATTATCAACCATTGGTTCTGGTCATTGTGTTGAAAAGTCAATAATGTCGTGGCTGTTGTCATTGAACTGGTTTCCATTATTTTTCAGAGAGAATTCAAAGACTTCTCTTGCAGAATGGCAGTATTTGGGTGTTTTGTGAGCTGACTAGGTGAGGCGTCAGTTTCCTTAAGCCTGGACTGAAGACAGAACTGGCAAAGTAGTTATCCTGGGACAGAAGGAAGTGGAAATCCCTTGTGTGTGGCCTTTTCCCTGATAAGGGTTAGGGGCGATGATGATGATGATGGACTGAAGGCCTGCCTTCTCTCACTTCATTGTAACTTAATTTTGTTCTCTCTGGGTTTTTTAAAATGTTTTTTTGGCACACTTCCTGTATATTGTGTTTCATGTCAATGCAAAGCCAAGGTTAAGTTTACAATGAACAAGGTGATGCTGAGTGCAACATTCCAAGCTAGGCATCACCCAAAGTCTTGTTTGAAGTCAAACAGGCACACTTGAATGTCTAAGTTTTTGAGGTGCCAAGGTGTCCATTAAGGGATTTGTTGAGGTGATTTTTGATGACCTATTTGTTGTTGATAAAGAGTCATGAGAGCGAATTGTCTGTTCTAAGCAAAACTTAGCTAAATTTCAAAACTCTACCCATGAACGTCTCACTTTCTATCTGTACTGCAGGTCAAACTAGTTCCAAATGTATTGACCATTGTCTTTCCTTTGGAATAAAACTAGTATGACAGAGAGGAACAACGCCTCTGGGCAAAGCCTTTTCCTAGTAAGAGGCTGCCCAGGCAAACCAGCGACATAACTGCTTCGATCGTCTGTGAAATTAAACAAAAAAGAGCCATACATTTGCCTGACCACTGAAGGAAGCGTCCAGAGTCACAATATTTAAGGTTGCTTGCCACTGAGAATGCATGTAGTTATGTACAGTTTAAATCTGGACAGTTTTTGCTTGTCTTCTGGGCCGGTATGAATCAGATCTTAGTGCAATGTAAATTTATTTTTACAAATCAATTTTTTGGTCCTGATATTGTGTTGATCTTTTTCCACTCTAAAATGGTATCTGAACTGCCTGAACACCACATTGGACCAGTATGGCACTAGGCCAGGGAGGGTGGGGGAAGGACCAAAAGTGCTTTTATGGTATTGACCAGTTAGTGTTTTTATAGAGTGTCCAGCTGCTAGGCTTATACAGCTCTTTGCTATATTTTATCTCACATATTGACAATACTCTTTATTTTTCATTGACTGATCTTTGGACATTTTTATTCAGTTTAGAATATGATTTTATATAATATGAGATTGTATTTCACAAGTTTTATGCTTTCCTTGTGTAAATGTTGCTGCATGGAAAAAAATCGGCTTTTGTACCGCAAAATACCACATACATCATGACCAAATGGGTAGGCTGTCAGACTGACAAACAGAGGGTTATAGGTTCAAATCCTGACATCGTTTGATGTGTTATTGTGTACCTAGGAAAGAAACTTTACATAGTTTTTCCTCTACCCGTGGTGGTGCAATGTGTGATCTTTTAGGGGGGCAGAAAACCTATGACAGGCTATAGTCCTGTGCAGAAAATGATCTTGCATCACCTGCTCCACGTCATGCCACTGAAACTGGGATAAAAGCTCTGGCTTGGACGAAGCCTTAAAGAAGGAACTTTACAGCACACGTTCATGTTGCCAGATCTTAGGGTTGGATTTTAAGCCCAAAAGCAATTGTGTGATTTGGATTGTGTTCTTTTTTCTTTCTTTTTTCTGAGCATCAGGCTTCTTCTTATTCCATGTCAGAATCTCAACTCTTGTCGAAGGTGTGTTTATGATTGTAAGTGAGCAACTACATGATTTGTGTTCTTCGTCTCTTTTGAGAGCGAAATGTTTTGGAAGGGCTTGAAAGAAAACCATTAGAGCAGTGTTGATGTAAAACAGCAAACAAAACATATGAATGCACAGGCTCTTTTGCTCTCCATCTAAGGTTTTCACTTTCTTTTCTTTAGAGTCATTTGAGACAGTTTTTGATTGATACAAAGTGTATGGTGTTTTCCTTCTAAGGTGAATTTTTTAGGATTAAGAATTTGTTGTCACATTTTTGCAAAAATTTATGCAGTCATGATCCATATGTACGTTAAAGTAAAATCAAAATAAAGCACTTGAAACTTTTGTGTAATGATAAATCTGCTAGTAGCTTAACAGGTGCACACAAAAGGTGCCTGGTGACGTTGACTCATAGATAGCTTTCAGGGCATCATAAAACCTTTTCGAGTTGAAACGATCTGCATATAGCTGGATTTCATCAGCATTATCTTTTATTTAGCCATTTGTCTTGCAAGCTCCTGAATTTTGCTTGGACTTGTCGGCAACACTCCATGAATGCACTTTTCTTTGAATCAGACTGGCAGGCACGATGGCGTCAAAGTCAATGCTTCTCATCCAACAGGGTTTGGATATATGCTGATCGTTTTCATCAAACCAGTCTTGATGTTTTCGTGTGACAGGTCCTGTTTGCATCGTCACACGGCTTTAAGGTTGAAACTTTCAACTACATGTACGCATATGAAGCCATGACATGCGCTGAGACTTTGTTTAAAGTGTAGAGAACTTGTGCAGCATCCTCCACACTCTGTCGTCCAGGATTGCCTGGATCCAGTGGGAAGACGTGGTCTAGAAGGCTGGAGGTGATTCTGGATGCAGAATTTTGCCGGAGTCAACACTAGGGAACTGATAATAATTAAAAAAAGAAAAACATAAAAGTCCACCTGCTACACATGTAAGCGGCTATGATTATCATGATAGTGATTTTCCATTTTTGAAGAAGGCCGAGACTAATTATTTGAAGAGATGTCAATATAGTGAGGGTGCAGAAGGCTTATTACAGACATCAGTGTCATTGGCTAGGACTGCCCTTCTTGTTGGGACAGCAGCTGCGTTAATCTGTGTTACTGTTAGGCAAAGTAGCAGCGATGTTCTTTCTCCCTGCACCTGTCTTTAAAGGCCAGCCTTATGGCCTCCTGTGATGCCTCTTCCTTCTTGGTAGTACACATGAACTATCAGTTCCTTAAAATGTGAAGGCATGAAGATAGTCCTGACCTGTTGACCTGACAGCAGAAGAGCTTGACATGGGTTCATTTTTGTGTACAAACACATCTTTTTCAGTGGGTTGTTTTTTTCCCACTTCCAAAATCCAGAGATACAATCGTTACATCCAAGTCTGCATCTCTGTAATGATGTTACAATACATCATTGCTAAATTGTGTGGCCCTGCTGTAACAAAAAATGCTGTCGCTGTGTTCGGAAAATCTGATATGAGGAAGTCGGGGATGGTAGAATGACCGTAGGGACAGCAGCTGTGTTAATCTCTGTTACTGCTAGGCAAAGCAGCAGCGATGTTCTTCCTCTGTGCACCAGCCTCTAAAGGCCAGCCTTATGGCCTCCTGTGATGTCTCTTCCTTCTTGGTAGTACACATGAACTATCAGTTCCTTAAAATGTGAAGGCATGAAGATAGCCCTGACCTGTTGACCTGACAGCAGAAGAGCTTTAGATGGGTTTATTTTTGTGTACAAACACATCTTTTTCAGTGGGTTCTTTTTTTCCCACCTCCAAAATCCATAGAGACGATAGTTACATCCAAGTCTGCGTCTCTGTAATGGTGTAACCAGTAGTAGTATCGTTTGGCTATGACTACACTTCTAAATCATTTGTGTCAATCCAAGCCTGAAAGTCGTCGCCACATCTAACTATATTGTAACTATACATTCATTGCTAAGTGGTGTAGCCGTTGTGCTTACTGTTGCTTTGCTGTAAACAAAATTCTGTCACTGTGTTCAGAAAATGTGATTTGAGGAAATCAGGGGTGGTAGAATGCAGAAATTTTGTAATGAAAAGTTTGATGCCCATATTTTACTTTGACTGTTTGGCATTATTACTATTACTAGCACAAGTGGGATTCAAACACGGTGTTCAACCTCAAAAGATGAATACCCTACAAGGCAATATTCTACCATCTATCAATGAGCCCAGGTCAACCTCTGAAAATGTTGAAAATTATTTGAATAAATTCTCTCAAGCCCATTGCTGTCTGAAGACTCCGGGAAAGGATCGATTGTAAAAATGTTTGCACATGGTTCAGGGCAAAACAATTGTCCCTGTAGCAGCAAGAACTGGATTGTGACAGTGGCAAAGCATGAGACTTTTCTTTGTGAGATCTCCAAGTTTGCCATCAATTAATTACACAATGTATTATAATTGTTGTTGGCATCCTTCTGTCTCAGGAGACGATGGACAATTTGCACCATGTCAGTTTGTGGCCGAGTTGCAGCGCCGGCTGTGACTATGGAGTCTGATGCAGTATGGGCAGTTTCGCTGGCATTTGATGCAGGTGTAGACGCAGACGATGGTGTGGGTACTGGGGATGGACTGGAGCCCGTATCACCGATGGGTCCTCTTCTCCCACTGGGTCAGCCTTTTTTTCTCAGCTAGCTGGATGCCAGCCCTGACGGTGGATGGCCAGGTAGATTGATCAATTAATTACTGTAGAATATACATATGGAAGTCTGCTGAGTCACACCAAAACAAATTACCCAGAAGATATTGAGCCAGAGAAAACAGTTTTAAATGCTTTATATGTGATCATCCATCCGTTGTTTTTTACAATTGTGTGGGGGCTGTTTGTATTTATAATACTGTGTAAATACACGTATAGTTTTTTATTTCAGAGGTATAAGAGGTGTACAGTTTTTTTTCCAAGAACATTCATTTATTTATTTATTTTGTGCTTGCAATTTCTACAGATTTTTGGTTTCTGTTTTAATTTTTATCCCTGAAATAGTTTTCATCTTGTAATGCCTAATTATTGACACTCATGATTGTCAGGAAACTTCATGTGTTCACGTGATTGAAGTGACAATTCTTCTCGTTATAATATATTGAAGTGGTCAATTTTCCTGTTATCATGTATTACCTAAAATGGTCACTTTTTCATCATATTTTACACTACAATGTAATGGAGTGGTCAGTTTTTGACCACATTTATACAGTTCAATATAGGCCAGTTCAAGCATTCAGTTTTCATGTTATGATATATTAGAACGGTCACTTTTTCAACATTTCTTCACATTACAGTGTATTGGAATGGTCATTTTTTTCTTTCACCAGTGCACTGAGGCCTAGTTGTTGCGGAGTCAACATGCTCCAGTTTAAAATTTTTTAAAAATATTAAAATGAAAGTACAGTGGGGTGGGTGATCATTGATCAAAATTCAAGGGAAGCTAACAGTAGTAGGATTATATTGGAAATCAGATCCTGTTGTTATTGAAAAAATTATTTAAATTCATTTTTAAATTAGTACATGTAATTAGATTCACGTTTCTATCCAGTAAGGTTGTGTGGTGGTCGAATGGTTAGAACATTGACTTCCAATCCAAGAGTCCAGATTCGACTCTGGCCAACTGCATTGTGACAGAGAAGAAAGCATTTTTCCTCTTCCCACACAGGAATGAATTGGTTATCAGTTTGTGCCAGGGAAGTAAACCTTTGATAGACGTGTGTCCTATCAAGGAGATGAGGTAGAAACCATCCGTTCCTCTTCATGTTACCGAAAACTATGGGCCTTGAAGGAACTTTTACTATTCATTAGTTGGTTTCCTGAAAAGTCTGAAAACCTACTGAAGCAACGCTTTTGACTAGAATTGATGGAATGTGAACACACTCACTACATAGTGAATGCAAAGTTTACAGCTACCAGATTAAATACTGTTGTATATATTATGTACAAAATAATTTTAATTTTTGAAAAAAATTTCTTTCATTTTTAAAAAAAATTCTTTAATTTTTAAAAACATTTTCTTTAATTTTTTCCAAGTTTCATGATTGCCATATATTTTCAATATACATTATATGTATGTGATTGGGGCACATCTATACACCACACCTGGTGTATGCTTGAAATGTGTTTCCCAGGTAGGTGCAAATGCACAACTTTACTGAATGTTTTTGTCTAACTTTGATAATGGAAATGATAGGGATTGGGTCCAAACCTTTATATATTACATGTATGTATTTTAGTAGACATTCAAAACTGGATGTACAATTTTGTTGCCAAAATTTGATGATGGAAAGTTTCTCCCTTGTGATGGTTAAAAACGTGCTAACTGTGGTGGAGATAACACCCATCCACATAATTTTTTTTCAAAATGCAAACTGAAGTTTGGTTAACTACATGTATGTCTTTAACACAGTAGTTTTGTTTAGGACTTGAACTGAAACTCATGTTTGGTCAACTACATGTATGTCTTTAACAGAGCATTTTTGTTTAGGACTTTAACTCAAAAGTTCTTCACTCAAGTCATTAAAGTATTCACCGTCCAACAGCATCAGTGAGAAAGTGGCTGCTAACAGGAAACGACTCAGGGCTTTGTGCATTTGAAAGTATTTGCTCAGCTTTAAAACTAATACAATTATATTTTAGAACGTATTGTACAAGCACTCATGTCGAAGTTGAGAACGCTGAAGTGTTCATTTGAAGAGATTTACTATTTAGGCAGCTGAAATGCCCACTTTTACGTCAAAAGATTTTTACCACAAGTATTTTGTCTGAGCGGAGCGCTGCTGTTTGTTGCTATCTTCATTTTAATTTCTATTGTAGGACAGAAATCACGTTTTATATATAACATCCTGTCCAGCCAAAAAGCAAAAAGAGAAATTACTGCATGACCATAGTTATATTTAATCAGCAGACTGCGTCTTTTCATTTCTCCTCTATTATTGGCCTTTCAGGCTATCCTGTCTCCTCTTGCTCATCTAATTCCATTTTGATTTGTCCTGTTTGCTTCTATTCTGCACCGCAACCCCCCCCCCCCCCTTTTTTTTTTTTGAATATTCTTTATATTGTAATCAAGTGTTCTGGTTTTAAGCTGTCTTCTCGGCCACCCATGCGCAGGTGGAAATTTTTCTCACCAGGAGTTATGGCCTGTTTACAGGCCATCATAGGTCGTTGAAATGGGCAGTGAAAACAAATTTTGCATGTTTCAGAGACAGTGGAATGACTGATGGGGAGATACCATGGTGTGAAGTTGGAAGTGGGGAAAGTTTCCTGACGAGTGAATGGAAGGGATTGTCTGGAGCAGACGCAGGCAAGGAATTGGATGGGCTATGGCTGATGAACTCTCCAGGAACTGTCAATGGGCTGCCGTAGACAAGTTGTACGGATGAAGCGTTGAGATCTTCTTTTTGTACAGTCCGTAATTCCAGAAGAACCCAAAGGAGTTCATCGACCCAGTCAGGTCCTTTTAGACGGGCTTTAAACTTCTGTGGAAATGTTTCACCAGTCCGTTTGAGTTTGACTGTGGCTGGTATGCGGTCGTCCTGTGAAGGCGTATGCCGAGCTGACGAGCTATTTCGTTCCAAAGTGTTGAAGTGAATTGAGATCCTCTGTCCGAGGAGATGTCCAGAGGTACACCAAAACAAGATATCCTGTTCCTGATTAGTGCTCTAGCACAGTCTTAAGTCGTTACGTTGTGCAGGGGGATTGCTTCTGGCCAGCATGTACTGCAGTCAATGATGGTAAGCAGATGAGAAAACCCTTCAGAAGGTGGCAGTGGCCCGACTAAATCAGTGTGAATATGTGTGAATCTTTGTTTGGGAACCGGTACATTTTCAATGGGGGAACACACATGCGTGAATTTTGGACGTTTGACACGCAACACATTCTTTAATCCATTTGGTAGTGTGTTTCTTTAATCCTGCCAAGCAAATTTTTCCACCACTAGCTTTACAGACGCCTTTTGTCCTGGGTGAGAAAGGTTGTGAATCATGTCCAAAATGTGACGTCGGAATTCTTTAGGGACTATTGGCCGTGATCGTCCAGTAGATACATCGCAAAGCAGTTCTGGCCCAGCATCTGTAATTGGTACCTGCTTTATCTTAGGCTGGTAATGGTTGTACAAAAAGCTTGTACGTCTGCGTTGTTGGCTTGTATTTTTTCCATGGCTGAATAGTCCTTTGCCGAGCAACAGGCCGTCCGTAACCACATTGGATTTTCCAGATATGTGTGGAATATCAGTTTAGAATTTGGAAATAAAAGCAATTTAACATTGTTGGCATGCCGTGGATTGACTCTCACATTTTAGACATTGCTGCCACCAATGGCTTATGGTCTGTATAGGCAGTTTTTGCAATGTCATCCGCGTGCATGGGAATTTGGTGATGCCTGTGCACCAAGCCAAGCCAAATTTTTGAGAAAATTGTTTTACCAGCAAGTTTTGCTGAGAAGTCTTGGATGTGGGGAATGGGGTAGCGGTCAGGAGTGGTCGCTTCATTAAGGCGGCGATAGTCTCCACATAGTCTCCAACATCCATTTGCCTTTGGGACAATATGAAGAGGGGCGAGAACTAAGGGATGTTTGATTTCCATTTGTTCCACCTCTAAAAACTTTTTCTTGGCAGCGGCCAATTTGTCTGGGGCCAAACGGCGAGCCCGAGCATGAACTGGGGGGGCACGATGTTGGGATATGGTGTTGTACTCCATGTTTGACATCCGCTGTGGAGAAGGTATTGCAGGAAACTCTTGTAGAATTTGGCGAAACTTGTCGCTTTCTGTGTCAACAGGGGCTGGTTCCACAACAGAGTTCCTGCTGACCGAGCAGGGAGAGGACAAATATGTGTCCGCTTCAATGAGGCGTTGGCCTCGTAGCTCACCAAGGAGGTTGTGTTGACGTTTAATGTTGGCTACGATGTGACGCGCGTGGTATTTACGGTTGTCAATACTAAATGGGACGTCATGAGACCCATATGTAACAATGGGTGTTCCATTAGCCGCTTGTAGACGAGGGCCTCCTGTGATGCTTCTTCCTTCTTGGTAGTACACATGAACTACCAGTTCCTTAAAATGTGAAGGCATGAAGATAGCCCTGACCTGTTGACCTGACAGCAGAAGAGCTTGACATGGGTTCATTTTTGTGTACAAACACATCTTTTTCAGTGGGTTGTTTTTTTCCCACTTCCAAAATCCAGGGATACAATTGTTACATCCAAGTTTTCGTCTCGGTAATTATGTAATGTAACGATATATTCATTGCTAAGTGGTGTAGCCCATGTCCTTATCTTAAAAAATTCTGCCACTGTGTTCAGAAAATTGGATTTTAGCTGTAATGAATTACACAGCCAAGCTTTATGAAAGAGCTTCTGTATTACCGGTTGTTGATAATGAAGTTTCTGGTCTATCAATCGCCAATCCCTCATGTGTTTTGGTTGGCAAAATTTTACTTCTAAAGTCGTGAAGGCTACCCATTCAGACTCACTTTTAGGCTCTCTATAGCCCAATACAGCAGAAGCTCATGCTTCCATTCTTCTTATTATTAACATTATTTTCCTTATGATTCTTATGAGCTAGTACACCTCCCTATGCATGCGGTTTCCAACTTCCTATTTTTCATTTACTCTCTCTCTAGTTATTTTTAACACCAGCTTCATTTTACGTCCCAATTGATGTGCTGTGCTCTCTGCTCCTTTTTCTTGCATTATTTGGTGACGCTCTAAGTACCTACTACTTCCTCTTCTCACTTTCCAAGTCTGAGCATGAAGCTAAGTTTTTTTCTTGTTATTCCTTTCCTTCTTCTCTTCTTCTTTTGTGTGACTGTTTTTTTGTTATTATTTGTTCCCTTCGAAGATAGACATTGCTGACACGTTTGTTTGTCCTTGTTTGTCTTTGGGATATCGCCTTTTTCTTGTGATTTCCATTTAAGAAAAAGTAAGTAATGTGAAGTGAAAAAAATGCATTTTACCAGCTTCTGCCAGTCTCAAAGAGTCAGAGAACCTCATAAAATATACACTGTATTAATGCATATAATGCACTATAGTTCCTATACTCAAATTTTAAATGTTTACTTTGCACTTTCAATGCATCTTTAATCATTTGTTTTTTTACATTTGCCTTTTTTAAATTTATGAAGTCCATGATTTCTATAGTGCTCTTTGCTTGGCTTGACAGGACATTTTTGTTTACAGTTAAGCTTCCTTGCAAACTGCAAACTTCAGTGAGAGAGAAAGGCTTTGTCGTAGTTATTGAAGTGGAATTAAAATAAATTCACAACGACTGTGAATGTGATGTGTTAATCAATTGAGGAGCAACAGTTGAAGGAATTGCTGTCTCATGTGCATATTTTTTTGCCAATTCACCACATTCCCTCCTGTTCCTATTGAAGCTTGGCATACAGAACTTGCCAGAGGTGAAGGATGAAAGGTCAAGCTGAGAGAGGAGTACTCGTACTTTTTTTTTGTCCCATTTTTGAAACGCATCTGTGATCATATTGTTTGAAAAATGTCATATCAGACGCAATGCACTTTCAAAATATTTTAATCTTGTGAATAGATCTCCTGTACTTCACTTTCAACTTTCAATCAATGAACAAATCTTCACCTTATAATTCTTGTTGAAACGTTTGTCACCTCTTTGTCAAGTCTTAACTTGATTGTTCTCTAATTAATGCATGTAACTAATGTAACATATTCAACATTTTTTGTCTTTAACTTTAATCATGAAACTGTCATCAGCGAGAAGAAGAAACGGAAGAAAAGAGTACATTTTTGACTACTTTTGTATCCAATACTCGTAGTTTATTATGCCATTCTCTCAGTCAATATTGTCTCCTTTGTCTCATGTCCATTGGTCACTTTGACATGTCCTACTTCAAGTGTTTTTTGAAATTCTTTACTACAGCTGTTCCCCATTTTTAGCTTAGACTTGACGTCTTTTAAATAAACAGGAATCTGGAAGATTTACTTGTCCTGTGTTTATGTCCCTTCTTCCTGATACAGAAACATACAACTTACTACAAGTATTTACTGTAAAAATGGCTGGAGGAAACTTGTCGGCAGCCTACGCCCCGGGCATGAGAAGAGACAGTAAAACTGCAGCTGAATCGATATTATTTGTCAGCAGATGAATTTGCATCTTTCACTTCACTTGATCCAAAAGAGTGAAACAAGTGCCTGGCGCGTGAAGAAGCCTGAGCAAGAAGCTTCAAATGATGCATCTCTCATCTCAAAAAGTATTGTGGTTGAGTAGTTAGACTATTACAGGTTATGGGTTCAAATCCTAGTCACCTGGGCGTGCGTTGTGTTCTTAGGAAAGACAGTTTACATGACCAAGGCCGTAAACAGAGTGACTTCGTTTTCGTGGACTCGTTTTACGTTCATAAATGAGAGGTGACTTATTACTAGAGAAAATAGAGTGCACAAACAG
>JBDFRD010496399.1:0-19335 GCA_039654405.1 Bullina lineata | reverse complement strand
AAGCCACCCAAAACGGGCCCAGAATCACCAAATAATATCAGTGCCAGGCAGCCATGCTGGTTTGTTTATTGACAGTGATAAGTAGGTCAAGGGCTGATGGGAAGATGGAGTCAAGAGAGTTAATGCAAACATTTAAAAACCAAAACTATTTGTAAGATTTGATCTTTTTTACTTTAAGATTAGAATTTACTTATTCATGTCTTAGTTGTTGAGAAGAGTACAGATTTGGCTAATTTCAAGTGGATAGTATTTAAAAAAAAAAAAACTGTCATTACCATAAGCATAGCAGTGTTAAAAGTAGTATCTATGTTGTGAACATTCATTGCAGGTCTCTCAGCGCCTGTTCCCAGGGGTCGGAAAGGAAAAAAGAGGAAGGAAAATCTTAATTTTCTTGGAGAGCAGGACAAACCTTTGGATTTTGACCCTGAGATTGTGTTAGATAATGGTTACAAGAGACACTTACACCGGCATTCCAACAAGTAAGCCCTCCCCCTTCTTTTTTGTTCATGTTTTTGTATGAAATTAACTTTGAAATTAAAAGCATAACATTTTTTTAAATGTTTCAAACAAGGAATTAAAGGTTTGAATAATGTTTTTTTTTCTTTCTTTCTTTCTTTTTTTTTTAATTTTAAATGTTTCAAACAAGGTATTAAAGGTTTGAATAATGTTTTTTTTCTTTCTTTCTTTTTTTTTGAAGATTTGTATTATTAACGTTATCAATGAACAGAGTAAGCTGTTGAATAAAAACAAGTATGATGTATGTAAATTTTTAACATTTTTTCCCTTGTACATTCCAGAGTTTTACTTCGTGTGAGGTTATTGTACTATATCAAACAAGAGCTGATTGGGGATGAAGCTGAAAAAGTGTTCCAGAATATTAACCACACGTAAGTGTATTTGTGCATTTGAAACATTACATACATATTTTAGTGAACAACTAAAATTGTTAAATCAGCCTTTTACCAACAAAGGATTGAGATGTTGAACTAGAGAGTAAAAGCAAACAGAAGTAATTCTACTTACTCATGTGTTACATTCGAATGTTTGCTGTTGTCCATATTCATAAATATATATGGGTAGATTTTTTTGTAACTTCTGTACATCTATTTTATGCATAATTTGTACCTTTCCAGGGATATCAACATTCCACAACCTATTCTGGAGGGAGAGGTACCTACACCGTGGTGGGATGAGGAAGCAGACAAATCTCTCATTATTGGCACCTTTAAATATGGCTATGAGAAGTTCAACTGCATCCGTTCAGACCCTGCCCTCTGTTTTCTGTTGCGCTGTGGTCCTCCTGATGGTGATGCACTTTTGGCAGAGCAGACTGATGACAAGTGTGTTTCTTAACCTATTTTCTAAAAGCTGGGTTGCAATTAGTATACACACCTGCAGTTGCTACATGAGAGTAATATTGAGTGATTACTTTGTAGTCAAATTCTATGATGACTTGCCATGCTAATACAGAGGGACCTCATTTAGACAGGATGTGCTTGTCTGGGGACCTAATGAGTTGACGTTAAGCATGACTGAGGATTTGAGTGCTGTTGAAATATTATAATTCTTTCATTACTGCTGTTTAAAAATATGAATCTTTGTGTCAATATTTCACTGAGGTGAAGTGTTGATCTTTCTGAAAAGTGAGCAAAAGTTGCTATATGAAAAAAACAATTGTGGTAAAGTTTTGCTTTCCAAGGGATAGATCTAGTAATGTTCATTTTTGTTTTTGTCATGTCTATTATTGAAGTATCATTCTCCCAACAGGGATGATGATGAAAAAGAAGACAAAGAGGAGGATGTCACAAAAGATGACATTGACGAAGAGGAAAATTCACAGAGCTCTCTGTTGGAGAACAAAACAGCAGAAGACACGCCGCAAAGTAGTGCCCCAGCAACTCCAGTGAAGAAAGAAACTGAAGCAAGTGCATCAGAAGAAAGCCAGGACAAAACTGAGAGTAAGTTGAAAGAAAGTTCAATCCCTGGGCATAGTTTTTTTTGGACAAATATATCAATATTTAATGATATATTTCGAGACTATTTTGTTTTGTTTAAAGTTTATCACAATTAATAATTTCCAGAAATTCAGTCAAAACAATTACTGTCCTTTGGTGGGAATAGTATTTTTTGACTAATATGAATTTGCAACGATATAGTGCTTAACAGATTGATTTCCTTTTTTTGTTTTACTTCATCATATTTAACAGTTGTATTTTTACAGGGCACACCAATGGTTTTGAGAAATCCAATCATGATCGTCATTTTACTTTGGCCTAATTTATGTATATTTTTTCCACTTCAGATGGAGAAGACAAACTTCCATTCCCTGACTCGTCTGGCCTAAATGTTCGTCTCAGAAAAGTTATCACCAACTATCAGAGACACTACAAGAAACGCATGTTGAAGAATGAGCAAATGCAAAGGGTAAAATCAACCAAATACTTTATGGTATTTCTTTCTTCTTCTTTTTTTTTTCTTCAGCATTTTGCTTTGTTGTGATTGCATAATATTTTGATCAGATTGAATTGTGATAACCTAACGTGATTCATCTTTTAAGTTTTAACATAAAGTATTCTTATTTCTCTATGCTTTATCAGAAAATGGAAAGAAGAGAAAGGACTGATTTCAACTCTAAGGAGCGTGAATGCAAGAAGAAGGAGTTTCAGAGGTTAGTTTATAAAGACTGTTGTAAGGAAGAGGATTTGTGGAAAGCTTTTTCCTTTTATCATTGCATGTGTAGTGAGTTGTATGATGAATGAAGCAAATGATAAATTGAAATGACAAGGTTCATTGTAGAGTGCTTTAAAAATTTTTTTTTACTCCCAATCTTCTTTCAGGTCAGGAAAGTACACATTTTTTTATTTTCTGACCATCCCTGGTAATTTTTGTGTGGACTTGAACTGATAGTTTGTAACATGAATAATTTATGGCACATAGTTTTACAAAGAGGAAAAAACAAGCAATAATTGTTTTCAAACAAGAGATAATGACAAGGTAGCAAAATGTAGTGGGGTTTTGGAAGATTTCTGAGGTTGAATGTATTTTTAAGTAAGCATTTCATACTCATAAGCTTATATGATCGTTGTACTGTTGTCCTATCTGTGCATCCATCCATCACCACCAATCACCAAACTGAATTGCTGTGGTTGGAGGCGGGTGTAATCCCCACCAAAACTTGAAGTATTGGATTTCATTCCAGCCGGTGGACAAGGCGAGAAGAGGCTGATTTCTACAGAACAGTGTCTACCTTTGGGGTAGAATTTAGTCGACAAGCAGGTCGATTTAGGTGGGACAGGTTCCGAGAGCAAGCTCGACTAGACAGGAAACCGGATGAGTCGCTGACTGAGTATTTTCATGCTTTCTACTTCATGTGTCAGAGAGTGTGTGGCAAAGTGAAGGCCAATGACAGTAAGTCATACAGCCCAAATTAAATGTGAAATTCTTGTTTTTATAAATGAAGACATGATCACATTTAAATGATACCACTGTTTTCATATCACTTGACGCAAATGCATTAATATAGATGTTTCCTGATTAAATGAAATTAAATGGAAACTAGCCATTTTTCTTTTGTATAAGTCTCATTCTTTTTTTGTCTAATGAAATATTTGTAGATCTTTCTTTTAGATGAGACGGCACATTCATCAAGTTTAGTCTTGCTCTCTTTTATGCAGTTTTTAGAAAGTTGAACATCATTTTTAACCCACATCTGTTACAGGGCCTCCCAATATGATCTTTGTTGAACCAATTACTGAAGAACGTGCTACAAGATGCTTAGCCAGAATTGACCTCTTGAACAAGATCCGCCAAGATATCCTGATGCACCCACTGCTTGATGAGAGAGTGAAATTGTGCCAGTCATCTTATGACATGCCAAGTTGGTGGATCTGTGGCCAACATGACAAGGAGCTGCTGATTGGAGCTGCCAGGTTTGTCATGATACGATGAAACATTTTATTTAAAAGAAAATTTGGAAACTTCTCCTTTTCGTGGCTTTGTGATCGGTCATGTTGTTTTACTTTTTGTTTCGTTATTTTTTGTTGTTGAGCACCACATAGCTTTCATTCCACTTGTTTGTTCAGGAGTAACAGTTGCCCAGCTCATCAGAGGATTTTCATGGGGTTTTGTGCAGGGGTAGAAGTAAAAGGACCTTAGGGTGGGGCACAGTATGGGTATAAAAGTTTTAATATAAGTTATTGAATGCTGATATTGTGTGAAAAGCAAACAATGGATGTGGATACAAAGAAAGTAAGAAAATCAAAACTCTGTGTAAACTAATTAAACTTCTTTAATCTCACAAGTTATTGGAAACGAAATTCTTTACTCAAATGCCACTTCTTTATGTTATGTTAACCTTAGGTGAGAGGATCACAAACAAAGAATTGTAGACTTAATGCCTTGTAGACAAGCCTTGAACACAGGTACACTGGATTGAATGGAATTAACGGTCTTATTTTTGTTTTAATTTGTTTCACTTTTGTTATATATTGTCTATTAAATGTTATTTTCTTTTCCTCATCAGACATGGTGTGGCCAAAACTGATTTCAATATTTTAAGAGACAAGACCTTGTCGTTCCACCTTGTTTTAGAGAATTCACTGAGATCGTTGAGAGGGCATCCAGCTCCTATGACTCCATTTCAAGGGCCACCTCCAATAGACCTTATGGGTAGGTTATCGAAATGATATAATTCATATTATTCAAAAGTACTGCCCTTTTATATAAGACGCATCCTACTCCATGTTACTTTCAATACTAGGACACTAAGCCGTAAGTTATTTATTAATGGGAAAAAAAAGGGTAATATAATAATTTTGATTAATAATACAATGAGTAGGATCATTTTTTAGTGCTAGTATTAATAAGTATTGCATTTTTTTAAACTGTTCCTCCTGTAGATTGCCAGAAAGTTTTGCTAAGCTGCTAGTCTAATTAAATGATTGTTTAATTTTATCAGATACATTCTTTTTTAAATTAATATTGCACTTTGAAAATTGTTTTATTTTATCTAATTTCAATACTTTTCCTTTGCTTAACAGCCAGCACTCCTGTTTCAAATTCTGATGAGAAAGGTGGCACTCCCAAACCAGTTGACACATCTGATATGTCTAAAGTGGAGGAGATGAAAATAAAACCAGAGTCTGCGAATTCTTGTGATTCTAGTCAGCCTGAAGAGGCCAGTAAAAACTCACCTGTGAAAACAGAAGTCAAAGTTGAAGACACAGATCTGGATAATATTGTTAAAACAGAGAAAACTGATGACAATTCTGAATTGAAACATGACAAAGAAAAAGACAGTGAAGGTAATGACAGTGCAGATGTCAAGCATAACGTAAAAAGTGAGGATGAATGTGGAGGCAATGCTGCAAAATCTGAAGATGATACTAAAGTGGTTGAGCCTGAGATTAAGAAGGAATGTGAGGTAAATGAAGACAAGAAGGCTGAAGTCAGTCCTGCTGCAAGTCCTGAAAAGGAGTCAAATGACAAACAGGAACAGGAACTTGAAGAAATGCAAACTGAAGAGCTGAAAGATGCTGATGATGGTGAAAAGGGTATGTGTGATAAAGAGAAAACCGAAATCAGTACAGAGGAAAAAATTAAAGCAGATCAGGAGAAGGGTGAACTTGAAGCTGTAGTTGAGAAATTGAACGGAGCTGATAATATGGTAGAAGATCGAACTGATTTGCCTCAGACAGAACAGCATATTGCTGAAGAAGAAGAAACGGAAGCATCATTAAAGACTGAGGAATCGGAGGCATCATTAAAGACTGAGGAATCGGAGGCATCATTGAAGACTGAGGAATCGGAGGCATCATTGAAGACTGAGGAATCGGAGGCATCATTGAAGACTGAGGAATCGGAGACATCATTGAAGACTCAGGAATCGGAGACGTCATTAAAAACTAAGGAACTGGAGGCATCATTAAAAACTGAGGAATCGGAGGCATCATTGAAGACTCAGGAATCCCTTGCTCCAGTCTCTCCTTCTGTGGATGAAAGTGAACCAGCTGACAATAAAATTGAAGAAGCTGGTGATAAAGAAGTGACACAAAAACCAGCTGAAGTTTCTTCAGACAATGAAACGGAACAAGAAAAGCAGTCAGATGACAAGTCTGCAGAAGGAGATGAAAATTCTCAGGATGATTCTGCAAAATCAGAAACAGAGAATCGTAAAGAAGACAGTGAGCCACCCACTCTAGAACCCTTAAAGATGGGTGAAGACTTGCCTCCAGTAAAATTAAGACCCACTGAAAACAACCAAAGTATGGATGCTAGTTCAAAGACAGAAAATGAAGAGAAAGAGAAACCAGAGACAGGTGTTGAAAAGTCTGTGACTGAAGTTAAGGAGGAAGAAGAAGAAGATAATAAACCAGACTATGTCAAGCTCAAGGAAAAAATCATCAAAACAGAAATTGAAAGGATCAATGAAGAAAGATTGTTAAGAGAGCGAGAAGCAAGAGGCACCGAAAGTTCGGTGAGTAATTTTTATTTTATGAATTGTAAAACGTAATTTTGACATCAGCTTTATGGAGTGAGGAACTTAAAAGTTTAAGGAAAATATTTTTTTCTTCTCATATACACTTTTTTTGTACATCACTTTTATTCAATTAAATGTGCTTTTTCATAAGCAACTGACGCTTTGTTAATTATGCCTATATGTGTTGGGTGATGACAAGTTATGTTTTCAATATTCTTATGGTACAGGCTTTCCTGGGTGGCCCCCCTGGAATATTTGGAGATGACCCAAGCTTGATGGAAGTTGAAGGCCTTGAGCCAGGAGAAATTGCACCTACTCGCTATTTTGGACCAGCTGTAGAGTGGCCTAAGGTGAGGTTTTCTTGTCCTTGCTTGGTTTTCTTTTAGCAGCAGCTAAGTTTTTATTATGAAATCTATGAATACCTTTTTCTTTTTTCTTTATTACTAATTTTTTGTTTTGGTTTACACTTTCCTGCTTACTTTTAGTCATTGAAAATTTGGCATACACAGAATAGCCAACCATTATGAATTTTTGCAACCATGGATTTTTTTTTATTCTCTGCAGGAAAGTGTTTGTGTGTAGGTTCCACATAGTGAAAAACATGTTTCATACAGTAACCTGTATCAAAGGGCTTTCTACTTTGTTTAATGCATTTTATACACATCTCCAACATCTCTCCTTTGTTGTATAGTTTGCAAAACAGAAAAACAAAACTAGTATGCAAATTTAAAAAAAAAAAAATTCGTCTTGTGTTTGGATTCTGAGTATAAAAGATTCATTCAACTTTTTGTACGGTAGTCTTCTCTTCTGCATTTTTTATAAAATTTATTTTTAGTAACTTGCTTTCAGTAAAACAAATACCTGTGTCAAAAGGAAAGGATATTATGTAATACCTTTTTACTTCTGTCTCCCATGTTAATAACTTCAATACTTTTTTGTTCAGGATCGTGTTATCTTTCATCGACTGGAGCATGTGTGCTATACCATTGAACATGGTAAATGGCCATTTGCAAGGAGACCGCCACAGACCTACTTCCCACAAGCACCACCTGCCTACAATGACTCTCTCCGTGACAGTCCTATGAATGTTGTTGTCAAACCAGACGGAGGACTTAAAGCAGAATCTGCAGAACGTAGCGAGGGCTTGGCTGGTTCTGAATTTTCAAATCAGGTGATGATGATGGGGTCAGGGAGGGAACCTGACAGGGATTTCCATGTTCATATGAGCTCGGAGGTAAGGCACATGCACATACGCATGCATGCCTTTTACAGTGGTATTGATGTAGCATTTCGCTGCTGTGCTTCTGCATGATTGTGAATTGATGCTTGTGTACTATGACAAGAAAATAGGAAGTGGGTTGATTTGTTTGTTTAGGAACATCTCAACATATTGTGGGAAAATGTAAGCAGTTCAGTTGATGTGTTGTTATGTACTCAGTCTGAAGATTTTGCTCTTTCTTCTTGTTTTGTGTGATAGTAATAAGCTTTGTGTCTCGAAGTTTTCTATGACATAAAAAATACTTATTGTTAGGACAAGCAAAGTTGTTAGATATTCTATTCCATTGTTTTTAAATCTTCATCCTGATTGTACACGTCTTCTCTCTGCTTCTTCAAAGTGTGTGTCCTTGAAGCCCCTTCGGATGGCATTCAGCACTTAATTTCCATTTTCTTTTTTTTAATAAAATAAGCCGCAAAGCCTTTAGTTTGCACTGTAGTATTTTGTCTCAGCATGACTTTGTAAGTAGAATATAAAAAATTGACAGCCCTTTTCAATAACCCAAAAATTATTAAATGGAAATGGGGATCTGCCATGTATTTAAAGAGACCAAATTAAAAACAAATTTTAAACCAAATAGATCTACTTTTCTCATCATAATCATCATTGCCCCTCACCCTTATCAGGGTGTAGGCCACACACAAGGGATTTCCACTTCCTTCTGTCCCGGGATAACTTTGCCAGTTCTTTTACCGTTCTCACCAAATAACAAATTAAATTATGTTTGACGTTCTCAGTGGGCTGTTTTATGTTTTCTCTCAACAAGTTCCCTTATAAAATTTTATATCACAAAATGTAGATTAAAATTTCAGCTCTTCGTGTAATTTGTGATATTGGGCTGCAGTACTAAAAGTAGAAGATAGTGTGTTTAGGGTGTCTCAAGAATATTTTACATTGGTACCATGCATGCTGTGCTAATTGTTATAGTGTTTATACCAGTTCAGTTTTCTTTCTTATGATGATGTATACTTTTTAGGTGATCATATTTGGAAATGTGTATCATCATGTCATTTAAAAAAAAAAAATTTGAATGAACCTTTTTTTTAGTCTGGAACTCTCGGTTTGTGAAACAGAGTTTTAAAGTGAATATCGGATGTGAACTTTGCATATTGCTTCAAAATCAAGTACATTGAACTTATATTAAGGTTACCAAAATATCACATCAACATGTATGACAGTTTACAAAGGAACCAATTTGATAGAAGGCTGTTATCACTGACAGGCGGAATACATTTTTAAAAAAGATTGTTCCCAGTTTATTCTGTCAGTCAAAAGCATCTTCAATAGAGTGGGTTGTCTAGTCTACATGTTGTGTTACATCATTAAAAAAAATTCAGCATAAATATTTCCTGTTCCTGTATTCACAATGGTTCATCGTAAAAAATCAGCTGATAATTTCTGTATTGTGAAATTGATTATAACTCTCAATGTTATGGAAGATGGAAAAAGTGTATCAGCTAGCCTTGTGAGCTAGCCTCAATGGGGTGTTGAACAACCATAAAAGATTACTGCGTCTTTATACTTCATATTGATAGACATTTAAGCATTTGATTTAATTTGTTAGGTTTTATTTTTGGTTTTTGTTATACGCATGAATGTTTTCAGGCAATTGCCTGATTTCCGGCAATCATAAAATCGGGAAATTTTCCTGCTGCTTAAGACTAAAGTACTCAAATTGGGTGCGAGAGTCGGTTGCTGGCTTATCGCCGAGTCTGAATTCCGCCAAACTTATGATTTGTGAATTCAAAGCCGACATTCCGGCAATGATTGCTGCAACTTAAGTAAAAATGCAAAATGCGAAAATGAATTGTAACGACGACTTCTTGACACAGGCCTAGCGAGGCCATTATTCTTTTGAAAAATAAAAGGGATTGCATGTAAGTTGATCGCGGTAGTTTAGCTAATTTGAGTCGAGTCTAACTGTACTAACGTAATGAGTACATTAACCCCAAAAGGCTTATTTTTAAAATCAATCTTGATATCAAATAAATGCAGAATCCACGCCAGTTTTTGTTCTCCAATGTTAGCATGTTTTTTTATTTTTCGGAAATCGGATGTTGGGTTATCTTTACGAGTTCATTATAACAATGGCGGTGTTTTGAAATGAACCTTAGCCTTTGCACAATCTCTGTGAACTAAATTTGATTGTGAATTTCTAATTACATGTAGATCTAGCTCTAGATTTTCTTGGTGTAGCTCCAGTTTCTGCAGTAGTGAAATACTAGATCTATGAAGATAGATTAAGATAACATTAGAACTTCTAGATCTATAGATCTAGACTGGACTAATTTCATCGGCCAACCTGCTTATTTAAACGAATCCTCATCTTGATATAAAGATAAACAAAATGTTAATGTTTATGAATATAAATTGGAAAAATTCAAGGAAAATGTGCCAGGAGACAGGGTTTAATGCACCATTGGAATGGTGTGAGCAGGAATGTCAAGTTATCATTTCCCTTCCAAATTTTTTTGTGTGCTTTTTTTCTTTTTTCCAACATCATTTTCAACTTTAAGTTCATGCAGAATTTAATTTTAATAATTTAAGTATGTATAGTGGCTGGAAAACTAATTTTGAGATTTCAATTCTTTATATTTACAGAGAAATGATGGTTTGAAAATGACTTTCCATAAGCGTGGCCGAGGACGTAGAAGAAAGTACGAAATCGATCCTGATAAAGGTAAGTGATGCATTGATTTTTTTCAGGTTTTATTACAGTATTTGAAAAATGTAGTTCTCAGTAAAATATGAATAATAATTGCTAATGTGATATCAAGGATATGAACATGAAAAGAAGTCAATTGCAGACCGTTCATATTGTTGGGAGAAAATTTTTTAATGACAATAATTATTTAAAAATTGTATCATGATTTATGATTGTATGTGAAGTGTGTTCAGTCGTTCCCAGATTTGTATGCAAAAAAAAAAAATCTCTCCTTGACTGCTTTAACTTACTACTCAGACTTGCAGTAGGATAAATTCAAACTTTTTTCTTCATTGCAGCAAATCGCATTCAACAACTTTTAAATCAGAGTGCAGCTGGAACGTTGTCTAGTGATAATGAAAGTCCATCAGAATCTCTGAATATGCCGTCAACACCTAGTCATGGTCACAGCTCTTCAGCAGCATCCACTCCTCCTGGTCACACACCACAACGTCACTTCCCTGCTTCACCTCTTGTTACCTCATCCCCATCAAAATCACTACCTCAGTTACCCTCTCATGTGAGTTTGTTTTTGTTTTTTGAATTTATTGTTTGCGTTTATGGATTCCTTATGCTACATAACTTGGCTCTTTTATAATCTTTTAAGTTTTAGGAAAGATAGGTAATTGGTAAATGATCTGCTTTGGTATAAAATTCAAAAGTATCTAAAAGTTTTCAAGAAAATTTTATTGTGCCGTGTTGTCCGGAATAAAATGATAAAACATTTTGTTTGTGTTAAAATATTTGAAAAAGTGTTGGGGGGGATTTTTATTTTTGTTTACATAATTACACAGTTTGATAGGTTCGATGACAACAAAAATTCTTGCTGTTAATGTTTTCTTCCAGAATCTTTTTGGTTTGTGTCGAATGTCTGATAGAAAATGATGTTTACATTTGTTTGCTTCAGTTTTATTGAGTAGAAAGGGGAGATTGGCAAAAGGTCGTAGACTGTTTAAAATTTTTGGAATTAGTGCTTTCCTGGAAAGGATTTTTGCTGTAACCAGTTGTGCACATTCATTAGTAAAAGACCCTTGCTAGAAGAAGAAAAAAATGCGCAAAGTGTAATAAATGAGTTAAACTGATGTTTTTATTTGATAAAAAATTGTTTATCGTCCTCAGTTGCCAAGTCCACTTCTAAATGGCAACTCAGCATCAGATCTAGAGCACTCACAACTTCAAAGAAATATGGTATTTTCTTGTCTTTTCTTTGTCTCAGAACATTCAGTTTTTCTTTTCAGTGCATTCTTATCAGCAGTAACTCAAATATGTTTGGTAGTCAAATATAAATCTTTTGTTAATCGAACATATGTTATTCATAGTAAGGGTGCAGTGTTGTTTTTTGAATTGTTCTGTGTAAAAAGCAAGATTTTTTTCATTTGTTGTGTGGAGTAAATTTTCTACTTATTTAAGATGAGAGGCTTCTTTCCTCTTTTTTTGGTAAAGCATATGGTTCCAACTGTTTGCACTTGTCTTTCTTTGTTTTGTTGAAGGGATTCAAGTGGAAATGTGATAATTATTCAGCGTTGCTGGAAAAATAAAGGAATGCATAATTAAACCTGGTCAGCAAATAGGCGTTTTTTTTACCTTAGCAATAGTATGTATTATCTTTCCTTAGCCAATTATCAACACAATTTAGCTACCTCACACTGAGGTTTATGAAGAGCTGGGTTTTTTTTCGGTTGTTTTGCAAATGACTACATTCCTTTCTGGGAAATGTATTTTGAAAAGTGTTCAGGTATTATTTGAGATGTAAATAAAGGTCATAAATCTGACAGATGAAGTCATGCTCTTAACTGTAAACTTTTAAGGAACATGCATAATTTAAAAAATGGTTTCTCCTTCAGATGGAACAAGGTTTGTTTATTCCCGAGCGGAAGAAAAGAGGAAGGAAAAGGCGAGCAGAAAAAATGGCAGAGATGGCTATGGCAGAGGCATTGGCAAAGAGAGAACAAGCCAGGATTTTATCTATTTTAGAACCAGGTGAGTTAAATACCTTATTGACATTAACATATGTGACAGGATTCCTTTAATCAGTACTTAAGACATTATTTTGATCTTATTTAAATATTTTTATCAACAACAATCTCTGGAGCTAAAAGAAAACATATTTTTAAGCAACACTTTGCTGAATTGAGAAAAAAGCTAAAGGTGCACAGATTTTCTTCATTTGTTGTCCATTGGAGTTCACTCAAGTCCTCCCAATTAACATACTGTTGTCACAGAATAATTGAAAGCTAAGATGGTCATCTCTTTTTGCACAATTGTAATTTGTGATGTGACATTTCATTTTTTTAAGGTACATGTAGGCCTACATATATAAAAAAAATGTTTTCAAAAATACTGTATTTTGTATTATTGTTTCTCTTGCTCAGATGCTCGCATTCCTGTGATAAATCTCGAGGACGGCAGTGTTCTAACATCAGATGATGCTCCCAGGAAAAGAGATCTGGATGCTTGGCTTCTAAAGCACCCAGGTTATATGATTGACAACAGCATCTGTCTTATGGATCCATTCTTGGATACAGTTGGCCCTGGATCGTCTAGTACTGCCCATTCAACCCCAGTCACTCAGACAGCACCTGCAAGGGCAGAGGATGATGAGTCAAACCCCCATGTTGTTCTCAACACTCCAGAAATTACTCCGGTGAGTCATCCATGTTTGTGTTTTAGTGTTGTATCAAAAGTGATGTGATATCGATAGTGTTATCTTTTTGGATGAGGAGCTGTTTAATTGTACTTACTTTTTGGACAATATTTTCAGGATCGGGTAGGCAAATGCTTTCAAAGTGTTCTAGAGTTAGAATATTGTCGCATTAATATTTCATATTAAAACTGGTATTTGTTTAGATTACTGGTCTTGTCGATTGAAACGAGCACGAAAAGTAGTTTTGTGAGGATTATACCTTTTATTTTTTTCATTTTAATTTTTTTTTTCCGCTACTGCATAAAGATGATGAAACTGGCACATCGCATGCTTTGAAAACTAGAACATAATACATTGTTTTTCATATTTCAGAGACTAATGTATTACTTGTATTTTTGGTTTCAATTTATTTGCCATAGAAATGACTATGCCTTTTAGTTGTTTATTTTTCCTCTTAGCTTCTTGAAGGTGTTCTGGAATGGATTTATCTTCTTTCAATGCAGCATTTTTATCTGTGTATAAAACTTGCTATTGTTCCCCCCTTCCCTCTGTTTTTGCTTTTCTAAGAAACTTGCTAAGGTATTACTAGTGAATGCTGCTGAAATTATTTTGAATCTGTTCATAAAGCACTATTCGCTTCCTAAAAGCTTCAGAAATGTGTATCACTCATCTTTCCATGGCATCTATGAACTATGTACTCAGTACTTTCAAATCACTCTTCACAAATACCCTTGCAGCATCGTTGTTGTCAAATGCATGCACTGCTATCAGTTAAAGAAATAATTTGAGCTTTTGATTGATAAAGACTAATAGATATGCTTCCATTAATCTCTGCTCTTCATCTTTCTGGGTAAGTCTATAAATGAAAAGAATACAGCCGTAGCAATACCGCTGTGTTGCAGGGGACAGGAGAGGCGTGACATTGAAAAGTCACAACAACTGTTGCTTTTGTGGAGTCTGGTTGCGCTTTATGTTGACTGTAACTCTTAAATGTTCCTCCCTCCCCTCATTGTTGTTCCCTTTGTCCATCCTTCCATCCATCCATCATTCCATCACAGGAGACATTTGTCAGGAGAAGGGGGCGTAAGCCACAGTTGGACCCCCGCACTTTGAATCTTGACCGCCTAACAGGGGAGGAAAATGTTGCTGTGGTGGAGAGAAATACAGGGAAAAAGGTGAGGGCCGAGTTCTGTGATTTAAGAAGGTTTCAAGTACTGTTTGAGAAGATGAGCACAGAAGTTCTACTCACTGGTGATGTTATTGCAGTGCCTAGGGAGTATTCGTGGATACGGTCAGTAGTTTTCAATAGTACCCCTTTTAATCAGGATCACACTTCAGTGTCTTGGTGTTCATTATCATTACATGAGTGCACCAGTGATTAAAAACAGGTAAGTCTGTGTCTGTGTATGTCCTTGGATTACAAGCTTTTTTTTTTTTCTCTCCTTTTCTTCTCTCTGAAAAGGTGATGTGGGTACTGCATGCTTTATGGGATGGTTTGCATGTCTTTGCTATCTAACTAGTTTAACATTGAACATAATTTTTGTATTTACTGATTACAAAGCTTAACAGCGCAGTGCTTGTTCTTAATTGATTGGTATTTATTTTTAGTATTGCTTTAACCTGAACCCTTAGTTGCTGTTTTATTTTAAAAACATAGAACAAATAAACCCGGGTTAATTTTTTTTTAAATGAACCTATTTTGTGAACGGCAATATTTGTACCAGCCAAATATTGGGTACATCTTGAGTCACACCTAATTCTGTTGGTGATTTTGAAAATTCTGTTTGCATGTGACCCGTATGACCTAAAAAACAAAATTCAGTATTATGTATAGGCCATACTATGTTTTGTTGGTCTTCAGATGAAATGTACATTTTATTTTCAGTATAAAAATTACATGAGAAAAGGTGGAAGCCAAGCAAGCATTCTGATTTTGTGTTTAAGTTGATTTACATAAAGCTGAGAATATCAGATTTTGGAAAGAAATCTTAAGGTTTTCTTTCAAATTCAGACTATCTTTTCCCTATATCCAAAGATTTGCAAAATGTGTTATCTGATTAATTCGGATTTTTTTTTTTTTTACTTTTATTCAATTTTTGTGCAGATGAATAAGAAATTAAGAGGAGTCATTCATATAATGGAAACAATTGACCAGACTCTCCTTTGTGGTACTCAAAGTGCAATTGTTTCTTTTGGGCTACGGGACTTATAAAAATAAGAATGGACCAATCATTTGATTTTTAGATTTTGATTGATTGTATTACTTGTTGAATATCATATTTTAGACATGTAAATAGACTATTATTAATTTTTATAATAATTCCGAAATTCTGACTAATATATACTTTCTATGTCGTTAGTTAAGGACTAATGCTGAGTTTATAATTGCCATTTTCTCAAAATAGCAAATATGAGACTTCCCTTGTTTAGATTGTGATACAGTGGTCTCCGCCTAAGAGCTCGCCATTCTCATGAAACGGAATTTTTTCTATATAATTCATCTGCGTAAGAACCCATTTTCATCTACAAAATCCGCCTAAGAACAGGGTCTCCTTACCCGATAGATTTTTTGTTTGTTTTTTGAAGCAGCCGCCACCTAAACCACCAGAAACACTGTCAGTTGCCCTGCTTTTGTCCTAAGGCTAGACCGTAGCTATGGTGGAAAGCAAAGCCCCGTTCTCTTGGTCCCTCCCCTTGTCCACCCCCATTTTGTTCCCCTAGACCTATTTGTGTTGACGTGTTCGGCTTATTCGCTCTCATCGCTCGAAGCATGCCCATCCAGCTCCATCCCCTACCTGCGTCTTAAACCAGTCATAATTGGCTAGATCTACGCTTTGTTATTCTCCGACCGACACCTTCAGCATCCCCCCCGCCCCATAGTCTCGACGTCGTGTAACCCCGCAACCCAGTCTCATCCCCACCCGGCCGCCTCTACTTCACATAATATGAAACATCGCTCTTTGTTTTGATCTATGTTGTGGAAGCGGCGCCTCAGCGATGGGTCTTTTTGAGTTAGATTTTATGGAAAGAGCCGCCAGCGTCTTGCATTGTTTTGCGTAATAGCCTTGGCCTAGGCCTACAGACAGGGATAGTCTGACAGGGAATAATTTTGATTCTTATTTGTGTATAAAATTTAAGTAAGCCAGTCGCAGATTGATTTGGTCAGTGATGACGTTCCATTCATGTTAGTGCTCCCCACTCCCCATCCCCAGTCTGAATTGCGTTGTTCAATTGCAAACATAGCTTTTCTTCAAAATCCGTCTAAGAACTCACTCTGGCTAAGAACACGGTAATCGTGTCTCCTGAGGGGCGGGTTCTTAGGTGGAGACCACTGTATTTTGTAATGGTATGTCCAATGTCATGACATTTGGTATACGGGAAGTGCAAAAACAGATCTTTCAAATGATATGCATAACTCAGAACGAGATAAGGAAAACAGTCATAATTTATCAGCGTACAAATCTGTCATCAACTGTATACAGACTAGAACCACAAAACTCAAAAATGAGAACTTCCAACTCTGCACTCTGACAGCACTCAATATCAGTGATACAATTTCATTAATTCTACACATTGACCCAAAATTCTTTTTGAATATCTTGTCTAGTGAAATAATATTTGTCTGTTATATGTTTGAATATCATAGACTTGTATTTCCACTTCTACACATGGAAAAGTATTTCAAGCTAATCCTCTTGAAATGTAAAATTCAAGTAACACAGAAAAAAATATACTGTTCTCAGCTTTCACATGGCTTCAAAACAATCATTTTTCTTAAACCTGGAGGCCAATGTCTGTTGAAATTCAGAAAAATGTCTAAAAGCATCACTTATGTGTAAAAAAAAACTTCAATAAGTTCTCAAGAGAAGAATTGTGGCCATGACAAGGTTCCATGGCATCCTATTGTAACAAGACAGGCCTACTTTTACAAGATGTGAAGCCAGGGCAAGCCCAAAATATTTCGTTATTAACTGCTTCACATGGAAACCAAAGCATTCCACATTCAGACTTTCTTAATGTATCCACAAGATTGTCCACACACTTTACCTTTGGTTCATGGTCTTAAACTGTCTGAGAATAGTAGCGGTCTGTTTCCAGACTAGGTGTGAGTAGATTGGGATTGTTTCTGTTTTGTTTTTTGACATTTTATTTCCTTTCACATTGATATTTTTGAGAAATACGTTTGATACTTGGTTGTGACATTGCTTGTTCAAAATCTGGGAGCGGAGGGACTGTTCTGAATATGATTCACTTCATGTTAATGCTAATGCTGTTGAACAGTGACAGTCCTGTATCCTTTCATTTTCGATTTTGCATTTCCTTTTTTCTAGAAATTTGTTGTGAAAGCACTGACTTTCAACCCCATTACTGTTTTGTGGATATTGAGCTAGAAGAATTTTGAAATGTTGCTTTGCTGTGGTCAACAGTTTTCTTTTATTGGTTTTGAAAATATTTTTTGGGGACGTTAGAAGTAGGTTTTACATTAGACCCAGTTTATTGATTTTTTTTCTTTCCCTTTTTTTTTAAAACTGTTATTGCACATCTTTTGGGAACTTTTCTGTGAGAGGCAATGGTGTAATGTGAAGAGCTTTTTTTGTCTACATCTCCACTACTAGACTTGACATGGATATCTACCCCTGGCAGGCTTTAAAATTGCTATATTTTAATTATAATGCTGCCATTATTATAGGATCATCATACCAGAATGCAAACAAGTTGATTTGTTGCCTACAGCCAGGCACCAGTGTTACAGTTTGATGTACTGGGGAATAATTCATGTTGAGCATCTTTCCCAGTAATATATCTTGTCATCAACATTCAAACGCAGGACCCCTTGGTCCTGGAATCTAATGCTATAGCCATTCAGCCAACTTACTTGACTGTTTAGAGTAAGATCCAAGAAAAAGCTGATGTAATATAATGAATGGTCATTATGTGTATTATAAGGGCGCAAGTTGTCTCCACCTTCGCTATCTACAGAAATTGTTGAATATCAAATAAGGACACCAATTGTGAAGGAAAATTTCAGTCTTGGCAAATTAATGAACAACAAAAGATGTCTTGCTTTTGGACTTCTACAGAAATTTATCACATTGAAAGTATATTTTGCTTTAAGTAGAAAATATAGCTTGTAAGGAATATCAAAGAAAAAGAATAGCAAGAAAACGCTTCCCCCTTAAAAACAAACAAACAAACAACAAAAAACTACATTATCTTTTTGAAAAGAACTGCTGACTATTTATGTTTGCCTCATAAAAAAAAAAAAAAATTCATGTTTTCCACTTTTCTGTTCAAAGCAAGCATTAAATCTCAGTCTCTCAGGAATACTACTTTTTCTGTTTTCAGATCACTGGTTCAAAAGCACCACCCCTAAAACATCTGAAGGAATGGCTTGACCAGAATCAGTCCTTTGATGTAGAACCAAGATGGGGAGATCTAGTCAGAGCAAAGGTAGGACATTTTTCTGTTCTCTTACTAACATAAATATTTAGTAAAAGCTTACAGATGTGTAAATATTGGTAACTGCTGACTATAAAAAGTTACTGCTGTAATATCTGAATTAGTGCTCAAATTAAGTTCTAAGTTCAATTTAGTTTGCCTTTTGATTCACCGCCCTTTTTTTTTTCTTTTTCTAGACACTATAAATAATACAGATCAGGGGTTTAATTTTGATATTGAGAATAACATTATTATCACCATGCTCAGTTTTTGGTCATTGATATTTTAGACTTCTCATTTTTCTTCAGGACAGATATAACAAGATCACAATTTTGAAAATTTCAACAAACTTTTTTTTAAGTTTAAACCAAATAGTTTGAATTTCACACAGTCGAACCTGCCTAGACAGAAACCTGTCTAAAACGGAAAACTGCTAAGGCAGAATCTTATTCCCCCCCCCTTGATTAATTCCTGTATATTTTACTTACTTACTTATACTAGTTATACCTCTGTATTCCCGGAGGAACATAGGGCCAAAGTGACTTTTCCATGACTCGGTTTTGGGCATCTCTCTTCAGCTTTTTCCACGACATGCCAGCGTTCTTGATTTCTGTCATGTCTACTGAGGTTGTGTCACTTCCCGTTTTCCCTGTTTTCCCATTTTCCCCGTTTTCCATAAAATCTGACTTAAAAACCCATCTTTGTTCTGAGCCCTTGCTGAGATGCCACTTCCACTAGGCCTACGTAGGTCAAAACAAAGAGCGGTGTTGCATCATGGCTGGGTAGGGGTGAGA
>JBDFRD010495291.1:0-19337 GCA_039654405.1 Bullina lineata | reverse complement strand
CTCATGGCAGATAATCAATTTATCTGTCAACGTTACTCACCTTGATGTTGGTTATAATATACATGGAAATCAAATGTATATATCACATGAAGTATAAAGAGTTATCCCCGAGAAAACAAGCACAATCCCACTTGTCGACAATTTCTCAAGCTCAGTTCTTTCTCCTATTCTTTTCTTCTCTTCTCCTGTTGTTTGATTGTATTTTGTTTTTTTAACCGAAGACAGAAATTAAATATGCTGAATATGTCCTGAGAAAAAAAACCATGATTATGAGACCACCTCATGCGCATAGGCTGTAGGAATTTTTTTTGCTTGTTTTTTTGGTTTTTGTGTATGTGTTTTTTTTTTTTTTTTTTAGTTTATATGTACTTCTGTTGGTGTGAAGGTGATTCTAATTTACAAGGATGATAAGTTTATTAAAGTCATGTTAAGTGATCTTCCTTTTTATGACACAGGCTGATTAAAATTGTGAGCTTAACTTTTTTCTACCTTAATATTCACTTGTTAAATGCTGTTTTAAACATGTTTTCTACTCATTCGTTTTACTACTTCGACATCTTCTGTTTTTGTGGAACGAGAATACATGTATTGTATTTTACGTTTGGATGAATGTCGGCTCTTATTCTTCTTACTTTCTTTCCTTTTTTGTTTTTGGACATTGTTATTGCACTGGTTTTTCTGGTTAGAAATTCATCCACCAAATGTGGTAAAGCCACTGCTTGTTAACATTAAAACAATTTAAATAATAATAATGTGTGTAGCCTACCGCAAAGTGAAATGTGCAAAGATAATATTATTTATTGTACTCCTTGATTTTTCTTTCTACATCATGATAAGAAGTAGAAGGATGTGTAATGCCTTGAAAGTAAATGTAATATCTTTAAAGCCCTAGACAATAACAAGACTTCAAAAAACTAGAGATAAAAAATGAAAAATAAAAGTAGTACTGCTTCCTTCTTGATAATATTTTTAGTCAAATTTGTGGTTTAAATTATTTATGCTGAGTTGGAAACAATGTATTTTATGCGAAGTTGGAAACAATGTATTTTATGCCAAGTCGGAAACAATGTATTTTATGCTTAGTTGGAAACAATGTATTTTATGCTCAGTTGGAAACAATGTATTGTTATGCTGAGTTGGAAACAATGTATTTTATGCTCAGTTGGAAACAATGTATTTTATGCTAAGTTGGAAACAATGTATTGTTATGCTGAGTTGGAAACAATGTACATGTATTTTATGCTCAGTTGCAAACAATGTATTGTATGCCAAGTTGGAAACAATGTATTGTTATGCTGAGTTGGAAACAATGTATGTATTTTATGCTGAGTTGGAAACAATGCATTGTATGCCAAGTTGGAAACAATGTATTGTTATGCTGAGTTGGAAACAATGTACATGTATTTTATGCTCAGTTGGAAACAATGTATTTTATGCTGAGTTGGAAACAATGTATTGTTATGCTGAGTTGGAAACAATGTATTTTATGCTGAATTGGAAACAATGTATTTTATGCCAAGTTGGAAACAATGTATTTTATGCCAAGTTGGAAACAATGTATTTCATGCTGAGTTGGAAACAATGTATTTTATGCTGAGTTGGAAACAATGTACATGTATTTTATGCTGAGTTGGAAACAATGTATTTTATGCCAAGTTGGAAACAATGTATTTTATGCCAAGTTGGAAACAATGTATTTTATGCCAAGTTGGAAACAATGTTTGACCTGAAATTAGGGAGCATGAAACACACAAAAGAGATATTTCTGACGACAATAATGTTTCTTTAGCATTTAGGGGTGAACACAGAATTTTATATTTTTTCGCAGCTCCTATATGCACCCGTTTGCTTGAAATTATTCTATCTTTTTGAACAGTTTTTTGGTCTATCATATTCTTTTTTTTTAAAGAAGTTGGAATATTTATTTCCACATCATGATGTGCAAAAATATATTGTTTCATGAAATCCTTTATCTGCCATTACAACGTCTTTAGGCTGACATAAAGTGTGCAGATCAGTGCGTTCATTCAACGATTGATCAAGATTGAGGGAGTCGCAATAAGTCCAAATTTGACGTTTTGAGAGAACCAAAGAAAACAATACTCTATTAGAAAAAGAATTGATTTTCTATGTTTGAGTTTCTCGAATTCTTTTCGTATTGGCAACATTTACGTCAATAGATTGAAAATATGAAAATATATAAAACGAAGCCTACAAAAAGACTTACACGTTGTGCGTATCAAGTAACCCTCTCACTGCTAAATTCACCGATCTACAAAAAAGCAAGTGGAGTGCCGTGTTTGCTAATTGCCAACATGAATATTTCAGTTTATTAATTAACACATCTTTTCCACACAAGAATGAAGAAAAAGAACTCTGAATTAGGTTCTTTTTTCGAAACAATTTCATCTCACTGTTTCTGTAAACAAAACAAAAAACAACAAACAAGCGAGTTTTCGTCAGGATTCAGCTACCGATAGCTGGCAGTGAAAGGGTTAACTGACACAGACGTACACGGTTTGCAGCAACACCCGACATACACAGTGGGCAGATCAGTGTGTTCAGTCATCTGTCCATCACGTGTTGGTCCAGTGTAAGCTTCACTTACGATGGAAACAAGACCTTCTGGTGTGGCAAAAATAAATGACACACAGCAAGGATGACACAGAGTAAGAGAGCTTCACGCGAGATGAAGGTTACAAGACGGGATCAAACGTATCGACATTCCTGTCTTAGAGGGTACAACACATACACACACACAAAACAATTTTTTGTTGTTGCCTTTTTTTCTTTCTTTTCTTCTTTTTCGTTTTCATTTTTTTTCTTCACGCTAGGCTATCCTAGCATTCTCATGTAGCTCTTCCTTTTTCCTACTTGTATATGTGTATATAATGTGTTGTACCCTTGAAGACAGGAATGTCGATACATTTGGTCCCGTCTTGTAACGTTTATCTCATGTGAAGCTCTTTTACTCTGTGTCATCCTTGTTGTGTGTCATTTATTTTTGCATGTTCAGCTTCACAGCAGCCCTCATTTTTTTATTTCACTCTGGTGTGGAAAAGTAGGGCTTGTTGGCAAATACATTGTACAGTGGTCTCCGCCTAAGAACCCGCCCCTCGGGAGGCACGATTACCATGTTCTTAGCCGGATCGGGCTCTTAGGCGGATTTCAAAAAGGGGGGGGGGTAAATCATGGGCACATAATAGCCCCCGTTTCTCGCCCCACTAATACATTAGGCCTAACGGAGTGTCATCACTGACCAAATCAATATGTGATTGGCTTACTTAAATTTTAAAACACCAATCAAAACCATGCTTATTCCCTGCTAGACCACCCCCGTCTCCATTACGCAAAACGCAAGACGCTGGCGGCTCCATTCCATAAAATCTGACTTAAAAACCCATCTTGTTCTGAGCCCACGCTGAGATGCCACTTCCACTAGGCCAGGCCTATGTAGGTCAAAACAAAGAGCGGTGTTGTATCATGGCTGGGTTGGGGTGAGACTGGGTTGCGGGGTCACAGGACATCAAGAATATGAGGAGGAGGGGGTGGTGTTGAAGGTGTCAGTCAGAGAATAGGGGCAGGACACAACAAAGCGTAGATCTAGCCAATTATCACTGGTCTAAGACGCAAAATATGTGTGTGTGTGTCTAGGGGGGGGAATATAGAGCTGAACAGACACGCTTCGGGCGATGAGAGCGGACAGGCTTGGCCTGCTGAACAGGGATGGGGCAGAGAGAACACAGCTTTGCTTTCAACCATGGCTAGGCTAGAGCAGATAGGCTTGGTCTGCTGAACGGGGGTGGAGTGGGGCGATGGAGCAGAGGGAGCACGCCTTTACTATCCACCACGGCTAGAGTCGAACTCTGGAACAAAGGCAGGGCAGCTGATAGTGTTTCTTTCGATTTAGATGGCGGCTACTTAAAAAAAAAAAACCTCGGGGAAGAAGACCGTGTTCTTATGTGGATTTTTTAGTTGAAAACGGGCTCTTATGCGGATGTATTATATAGACAAAATTCTGTTTCATGAGAATGGTGGGTTCTTAGGCGGCGGAGACCACTGTATTTGAAATTCGATTTATCCGAGTTCGGCTTGCGACGTTTCCTCTGTAGAATAATGATCTCCACATAATTTATAGAGCATAAAACTAAAAAAAAGGCTTAAAAACTGTAAAATTGAACAGAACGAAACTAATGCTACGTCCTGGCATGAGGAGGTGAATAATTTGCATCTAAATTTTCCTTTTTCTTTCTTTTCCCCTTTTTTTTAACCAATATCAATCTACATTTCTCAGTCTGTCCCCCTGTAGGCTTAATTTTTCCTCTCTCCATGTAGATCTAGATTTCTAATCGTTTTGGTTTTTGCTAATGTAGGCCCTATCAATACATAGATCTAGGCCTAGATCTATGTTCTTTCACTTAGAAGACAGTAGCTTTGGCCCTAAATGTGTGTTGTTTTGTAGCGTCTTGATTATTAGAAGCAGTACCATTCAGCCTTCACCATTATTTATTATTTTTTTTTACTTACTCTGTAGTAAAGTGTACCGGTAGTTTTGTAGTCTGCGTCATCTGAATTTAATTCTAATGTGGACTGGACCCACTGATTGCACGCAGCGTGGTAGTGGTAGATCTACTTATTAGCTCAAATCAGATTGGCTCCCTATGTGTCTACTTTAGTTCTAGATCTAGATTCCCTAGATGTCTAATGGATTAAAAGACAGGGTTTACCAAAGACAGATAGGCAAGGAAGAAGCAATTGAAACTTTCAACCGTCACTTTCTTCATTCATCCAACTTCAACTTTCTTCGGCAAACAATCCGCTTCGGAAAATGCGGGAACGACCAGGTAATCGTACTTTGACCGAAAAAAAATGCATTAACAGAAAAAAAAAAAGGCAAAACGTTTTATCCTTATAATGTGACACTTCGAAGTCTATACAACTAACCATGTCGACGTGCACGCATTTAATTTTGGGCTAAATTCTACCCACGGTAGCAAATTTGCAACCGAGATTCACATCTTCTCTAAAAAAAAAAAATAGGAAAAAAGGAAAAAAAAGAAAGAAAAGAAAAAATAAATAATCTTTGGCTGAAAACTTGCCAAACATAATATTTTCCTACTACCTCGCCTTAAAAACAAACAGATCAATCCTAAACAACAAGTCGATGTAATCCTACAACATCTATAACAGAAAAAAATGAGGGCTGCTGTGAAGCTGAATATGCAAAAATAAATGACACACAACAAGAGTGACACAGAGTAAGAGAGCTTCACATGAAAAGAACGTTACAAGACTAGACCAAACGTATCTACATTCTTGTCTTCAAGGGTGACATATTCAGCTTCATAGCAGCCCTCATTTTTTCAGTACTGTGTGTAGTCTTTTACTTCAGTTGACTGTCTCACTGTCTTAGGAGGCAGGTTAGGTCAGAATAGTTCTTCATGTCCAAGTTTCGTGATACCTACTAAATTAAAACTGCATGGATCTAGTTATATTATTAATGCATCAATCTTGTGAGCATTAGGTCATAAGGCCTACGCTTCAAAGCAATGTGGCGAAATATTTGCGTTACGATGGTTTCAACCCCATTTCGTGCTCAATTTTATTGAAGTTAGCTGCATTTTCTTTCCTTCTCACTGAGTGAGTCAGTTCAGTTAAGTTATAATGCCTCTTTGCTCCTAGTGGGCCTTACCAACAGTGAGTGTTTTTAAATTACTGTCTCCTGAGAGGCACTGAGAGACCACTGTATTAAAGATGGCAGCTAAGCTAAGTGCTGTTTTTTCCAGGTGATGTACATTCAAGCCCTAGTGTTTGTTGTCTTAATGGGGAAACTACTGAGGGCCTTGTTCTTTGGCCAGCTTAGAGCAGCAGAAATGGAGGTAAGTCCTTTATTTCTTTTCTTTTCTTTCCTTTTTTTTTTTTAATTGTTGTATTCAGTTTGATTTAGAGGTGAGGGACGGAGGAGAGATCTTCAGACAAGAATTTTATTTAATTAAAAAAATAAAATCTGAATCTGTTTATTATTATTATAAAAAAAATGCAAGTTCAGTTCCGCTAAATCTGTTCATTCTCAATATAAGCCTACAGATATGATGGCATGTGCATCTACTAATTTAAAAAACTGTGTGGATTGGGTATTTTAAATTTGATTAGGGCTTACTTATCATCTATTAGTGTTCATATGTTGTGACAGAAGTGACCAATCATTTTCTACCTCAGAATTACTTTCCTTCTCTTGCTGCTGAGTGTAGTGGAAAGGAGGGATCTATGTATGGAATGGGTGCAGCTGAAGTGAAATGACTTAAATTAATGAAGTAAGAGAAAGTGACATACATGTAGATGCTTCCATTCCATTGGAGAGCAATTCTGTTCTATTGTACCAATTTCAGCATCTCATTGAGCGCTCCTGGTATGCAGTGACAGAAACCTGCCTGGCTTTCACTGTGTTCAGAGATGACTTCAGCCCTCGATTTGTGGCATTATTTACTCTTCTGTTGTTTCTCAAGTGCTTCCATTGGCTTGCTGAGGACCGAATTGATTATGTAAGTCGTGGCATTTCTAATTGCTTTATAATCTTCTTTTCAGGTTTATTCCAAGAGAAACAAGTTACAGGTTTTTAGCTTTATATGATGTCACTTGTATTTTTGTGTTTTATGGGCAGTTTGATTCAGTGCTTGCTTTTTTGTCACATGTCTCTCACTTTACGATATTGGAAATATCAGTCTTACTACTACTTCTAACAAGTAAAGATTGAATAACCCGGCTTATAAAATTAAAAGTGAAAGCCAAAAACACTGTCCAAGAACCAGCTTTTATCTCTTGTGCAAGATTTTAAGGAGGGATGCATGTGTTTCTCATTTGTAAGTAGTTCAGTCATTATACCATGAGAAAACAGTGCTTAATTAAATGAAAATGAAAATTTGATGTCCTTTTTCAGGGGATGTTTTCATTGGTTTTGAAGACTTTAGCCAAACATTTATATATATAATGTCTTATAGATAGCTAAATGGTGGCACAGTGGCTGAATACTTAGAACCTTAGAACCTTGGACTTTCAAGTCCAAATCATTCTGTCCTTAGGAAAAGCACTTTACTTATTTTCTTCTTCCAACTCGGGCGCAAATTTAGTACAAGCATATTCTGTCGGGCACGTAAACTTACTACAGACTCGTTTCCTGTTCAGGAGCTGATGTAAAAAATCATCAGTTCCGCTGCATGTTACTGACATGAGGATAGGCTCCGACTATCTGGGTCTCATAGGTCTTGAGGAAAGTTTGCTTTTACTTACAGGTTACAGGAAGCAAATTTCTGAAAGGGGCATTAATTATCTTTGGCATAAAGTGCTTAACATGTGCTGAATAACAAATGCATTATATATTTAATTATATTTGCTGTTTGATTTCAGATGGAAAGAAGTCCAGCAATTTCATGGCTCTTCCACATTAGAGCTCTCTGTAAGTCACTTGTTTTTGCTACATCGAAAGATTGCACTGTGCCCCTTTTTTTTTACTTTGTTTTAGAGAATTCATTTTACATGATGAAGCAAGCTTTAGTTAATTACAACTTTCATGTTTTTTTGTTTTTTTTAAAAATCAAAGTCATGACTATGTTATATCATAATAATTTGTACGAAATGGAGGATACTGAATTGCCAGTGCAATTTTTCATAATGCTGTTTGTTAGTCTATCTTTTTCGTTGCTTTTGTAAGATATTTATTCCTCATGATGGAGTTGATTTTCTTTTTTTCATCACTTTTTTTGTTAAGGGTATCTTTTTGTCTTTTTTTTTTTCCTCAGAATTTTTTTTTTTCAGGGCTATATTTTCAACTTTATTTTCTGAAATTTTCTAATTTTTTCATGTTCAATTTTTTCTGATAATTTCTAATTATTTATTGAAATTTGCCAAGTATTTCACTGTCTCAAAACTGGATTTCAGACTGTTGTGAATTTATACTCATTTTTTTTTTAGTATTCTGAGCTTAGGCCTGTACCATACTTAAAGTGGAACTGTTTTTCTTTTTCAGCTCTCATGTTAGTATTAGGTGTTCTAGATATCCTGTTCGTGAGACATGCCTTCTATTCCACTTTGCTGAAAGGTCCATCAGTTCAGCTTGTCTTTGGATTTGAGGTATGTATTTAATGGCGTAAAGCTGAAAAAAAAAGGCAAAAAAGTGAAATTGGTTATCAGTAGGTATGTTAACCTCTGTTTTACCCTCTCAATGGTGTAATTTTTTTTTTTTAATGTGCTGGGTGTGTAAGAAACATATATTTCCCTACTACTGTTATTGCTTGCTATATTTTGATTGCATTGTGACAAGTTAATCCGTTTATGTTTTTATTTAACCCTTTTCTGTATAAGATGATATTTCTTATCATGTCAGTGGAGCCCCTGCTTGTGTCTGTTTCAGTATGAGATCCTGTTCACAGTAGTACTGATGACCTTCTTCAAGTATATCCTTCACTCTATAGATCTTCAGAGTGAGAACCCATGGGACAACAAGGCAGTCTATCTGCTTTACTCAGAACTGGTCATGGGTGAGCTCTGATGAAAGTGAATTTGACGTTCGTCCAAACACGGACAGTCATAAAACATTGCGGTGGTGAATGGGAATGTGAGATGAGAAAAAAAGACAATTACCCATCCCCAAAAGCTTTGACAGTTGATTTGTTATTAAGTGTGGGGTATAGAATAATAAGTTTTATTTATTTTCCTGTATTAATTGATTATTGATTGATTGATTAGGTGAGTGAGTGAATGACTTCGTGTCATATTAAGTTGCGTACCATCCATTAGCTTGGAATTAATTTGTTTCTTCAGGATTTCAGATATTTGTTTTTGTAAGGTAAAGCGTGTGAGGTTTGTGCTTTGCCTGAGATTAGCATGCTGTGGTTGTGTGAGATTTGCCATTTTTATTTATGAGTTTATTAGGTTATTGTAATGTTAAGAGCACTGTTAAGAGTTTGTTAGAGAAATTGTAAACCATAAAAATTTAAGTTAAATAATAATATAATATTTACACACCTCTCTCTTGTTGTTTTGTGTCTACAATTGTACTTGTAACTTTAAATTAAATCTTTGGAAGATAATTGATGCTGTATTTTTTTTTCCTTCTGTGTTCATTTGATTTTGTACTTCTATTTCTTTCTTTTTTTTCCCAGGCTTCGTACGTGTGGTGCTGTATATTCTCTTTGTTGCCATCATGATTAAAGTGCATACCTTCCCACTATTTGCCATCAGGCCAATGTATCTTACACTAAGGTAATGCTCATTATCTCTCTCATTTTTGAGTATTTGCAGCAGTCGGTATTCATATTTTTGTGTGTTTTGCAATTATTTTTGTCAAACTGTATAATCCGAACACTGTCTTTTGAATTTGAGGCAATGGTGATGTTTTTAGGAAGTAGAAACTGGTCTTCTGACTGAAAAATCCTTGTCAAGAATCTATATTAATTTAAGCTATGAAAGTTCCAGTAGGATATGAAGCAGGGAGCTCTTGGTTTGAGACACCACGTCTGAGCCATCTTGCCATCATACAGATTAGATCGGAATTAAAATTTTGGTCATCATCATTGCCCATCACCCTTATCAGGGTATAGGCCACACACAAAGGATTTCCACTTCATTCTGTCCTGGGATAGCTTTGCCAGTTCTATGTTTGTCCTGTTCCTTCCTTGTCTCTCTCCTTTACCTTACCAAAATTTACCAAAAATGGAATATAGGTTTGATTTAGGGTTTGGAGTTAATAATGCTGTTGCTCTAAGATTATTACATTCTTGTACATGTAAAAGAAATGATGTAAATATTCATTATTCTGAAATATACAGCCTTCACAAAAAGTTAAGGACCAGTCAAAATAATAGGTGGCATCTTCAAAAAATTATAAAAAAAAGAAGAAGAACATTTATCGGGTGAAATACGGTAGCAAGGCTAAAGGGGTCAATTGCACTGTTGGATTGTGGAATTAAATGCATGTGAAAGATGAATTAATTTGATTGGCAACTTTTTATTTTGTGTGCATTTTAGCAAGTGGTCCTTAACTTTTTGTGAAGACTGTATATATATTTTTTTAATTTACTACAACTGGTAGGCAGACTATGGCCTGGGGGCCAGATGCGGCCTTCCACAGAGTTTTGTGCAGCTCACAGAAACGTTCAGTAAAAAAACTATGAAAAGTGCATAAATTTTGTTAAAACTGGTCACATAATTTGTCAGTGTATTTATAGTATTTACAGACATAAATTAAAGAATATTTTGTTGCAGTGGTTCAATTTATAAAGTGGCTCAATTTGTATTTTCTTAATAGAAGAAAATTAAGGTTAACTAACAGCAATTCAGTTTAAAATATGCAGCTCTTTGCTGTTCAAGGCCCAGACAAAGTGGGCCCCCATCTGAAAAGGTTGCCCATCACTGTACTGTAACATCATTTTGCTGAGGCTGCAAGACAAATATTTAGTTTTTTCTTTACCTCAGAACAAATACTTTTAGATCAGAATGATCACACTTCTTTATTATATAGGGTTGTTGCTTTTGTACATGCCTATGTTCTGGCTTTTTTCATGACATTCTGTAAAGATTATTTCACCAACAAGCTTTTCCATTTTTAAATTACATTTTGGGGGCCTAAGTTATAGGGCATTTATCAGTATTTGCTTCTTGACTAATTAGTTAACATTTTACGCTTGTTTCAGAGCTTTCCAGAAAGCAGCTCAAGATGTGATCTTGTCACGACGTGCAATAAGGAATATGAACACCTTGTAAGTTCGCATAGTTTTATTTCTTGGTGATGTAAAAGGGCTAGGAAATTACAGAAAATATTTAAAGTCCTTTGAAAATTGGACATTAAATTGGCTATAACAAACCTTTCAAACCAACTACTTTTTTCATCTCGTTTGAGAAGTGATATTTAAGTCATTTAAACTGCTGCATTGTATTATTTGACGAATCAAATGCATATAGGCCTATATGACTGTTAAATCTGATATCCGGTGAAGTGAAACTATGTGATATCATGATAAAACCACCCAGCACCGCGGGAAACCACCACACCTCAGAGGGAAATTCCCTTTGATGAATGGTTGACCTATGATTTATGGCAGGTGTCACTGGCCAACTATAGTCATGATGGTGGGCAGTTTTGAACATTTTTGTGCTTTCAATTGAATTTGTTGACCACCTCTTCATTCTACTTTCTCCCTTTAAGCAACAAATATTTTGAAAAAGCTGGTACTTTTTGATGTCTATAGTTATAGTTTTTGTATTGTTATTGCTGTTATAGTAGTGTAACCTGATTTTAGCAACAATGGCAATGCAGTCTGGGGACTGACCACAATGGTCAGCTCGGTTACAAACAACTTGGTAAAATCCAAACTGAAAGTATTTGACTGTTGTCCATCAGGTATCCCGATGCCACAGAGGAAGAGTTGAGTTCAGGGGACAACGTGTGCATCATCTGTCGTGAGGAGATGACCTCTTGCTGCAAGAAGCTCCCGTGCAACCACATCTTTCACACCAGTTGCCTGCGTTCGTGGTTCCAGCGTCAGCAGACCTGCCCTACATGCCGCCTTGAGGTTCTACGCATGCCACGGCCACAACCACAGCAGCAGCAGCAGCAGCAGGCACAGCCACAGGCTCAGGGTCAGCCAGCTCAGCCAGCCAATCCTTTCAACAACAGTGAGTGCTAAGAAAATACTGCTGCTTCTTACCTTTGCTTTTGTGTTTATCGTGCAGTAAAGTAAGGAAAGTTCCTTTAAGGCCTATGAGGCCCATAGAGCCGGAGCTTATCCCGGTTTCGGTAGCACGAAGCGGAACAGATGATTTTTACTTCATCTCCTAGACAGGACGCTAGTCTGTTGTAGGCTTACTTCCCCGGCAGAATATGCTGGTACCCAATTTGGAGAGGAAAAATGGTGTAAAGCGTCTTTCCCAAGGACACAGCATGGTCACCTCCCGGATTCGAACCTGGACCCTTGGATTAGGAGTCCAATGCTCTAACCATTCGGCCACCACGCCACTTATGGTGCAGTGCTGCTTGCTATTGTTACCTTTATGTCATTGGTACAATCCTTTTAAAACTTTTTGCCTTGATGTGAGTACTTTCAGATATTTTTTGTAAAGGCAAAATGCCTCTGATCTAGCTCCAATGAAGATCTAGTTTTTTTTATCGTTTAACCCTTTGAACCCTAGTCTTTCCCGAGTCTATATCACTACCGCCTGCTATAGCGGTCCCAGACCTCTACCATAGATCTAACAGTCCGACGAGGCCTAAAATGCATACAAAGAGGTCAATCCACATACAGTTCACTAGGAATAAGGTAATTGCAAATGGCCGCACCCAGTGTTTTGTTTTTGTTGAAAATTGTAGCTCAGAAATCAAAATGAAACAATCGATTGACCAGCCATCAACTTCTGGTGAGTAAAGGCAAAGAGTAGATTATCAACTGAGATAGGAAGACAGCTATTGTGTGATTCTTGATGCCGAATACTCTGATAGTGATTTAGAAAGTGTGGAATACTGGCATAAAAGAGGTAAGCTATGCATGTCTTTAGTCTCCCTTTGCATGTGCATGAAGTTACTGTTCAAAGTTTTTGAGGAAAATTAAAGCTTAATAGGCAGGGTTCAAAGGGTTAAGAAAGTTGAAATGCAGATTTCAGTAAATTAGCACCTCAGTTTTTTTCCTGTCTTTTGTTCGGATTTGAGCTAACATCTCAGAGCAAATGTGAATATAGCACCTTTAAACTTTGTTTTGCCATTCGCAATAAATATGTTGTTTTCATTCCTTGTGTACTCAATGAAGAATATCATAATAAGTATGTGTAATTTATCATAGTTGTACTTTAAAAGCAAAATGTCCAGTGACCATTGTTTCAAAATACTACCGTACCGTGTTATTGAATTAAGACTAGGAAGGAGGAAGGAAGAGTGTTTGAAGAACAATAAATGTCTGATAATGTCTTTCCGAAGGGACTCACGTGAACACAGTTGCAACAGTTCCATTATGCTGTCGTTCTGTTTTCCATTTTTTCAGTGCCTGGCGCATTTGGTGGCTTTCCTTTCCAATGGCCCATGGACGCTGCAGGCCAAGCTGCCCAGCCCCCCTTCATGTGGCCACCACCTGGACAGCAGCCGCCACAACCACCACAGCAACCACCTCCAACTTCTGGAGACACCACAACTACCACTACACAGCCAGGTTGGTGTGGGTTATCATCAGAACTTTATATAGAAGAGCTTCAGGTGTCTTTTCTGTGTTCAATGTTGGATGTGTTAAATGAATGCAAAGGAACTCATTTTGACCAGGTGTCTTTTTAAGTAAGTTTGACAGCAATTCTCAACTTAAAACTATAAATTGTCGTTCTCACTTATGAGTTACAGATCCCTTAACGCATTTTGGGGTTGTGGGGACACTGCACTGTTGAACACTGCACTGGCTGTCTCCTCTGATTGTCATATATAATCCCCTGCCCTGTGTATTTGTAAAGTTTCTACCACATTGTCCATTTCTTCCTCTGCCTTCCTCTTCTTTTCCCGCCTTGTGTGGTGGTACCATGGAAGATAGTTTTTGATAGTACGCTGTTCCTTGTCACTAGTTTTTGATAGTGCGCTGTTCCTTGTCACGTTTTAGCTTTCTTTTGTTCATTGTAGATCTTCGTAATATTTCACTAGCTAGCTGGTGGTAGCAAGCACTTGTTCTTTTGAGACATGTTCTGTATGGAACATTAACTCTTTGTGCACCAGATGTTTGACTGATTACCATGATGTTTATGTGACGTTTTAGTGATTCAGTGAAAATAATCCTGTTCAGAGTCAACGTACTAAAACTAACCAACAAAACTATCGGTGTATTTGAAAATTAGTGGTTTTTCTTTTTTTTTTTTTTTTTTTTAGAAAATTAATGTCACATTGCACTCTTAGCTGCTTTAAAATATTGGGAGGTTAAGGAAACAAATTTGTGATCTTATTCATGAACTGATATATCAGCCATTGGTACTCAAAGGGTTAAACATATGAATTTATTCAGTGGTCTCTGCCTAAGAGCCCAGTCCGGCTAGGAACACGGTAATCGTGTCTCCAAAGGATCACTGTAATATTCATGTGCAAGTAGGATTACTTTTCCTTACTATGACGGTTTCAGGAGCTGCTCCTACTCCGCCTACCTCAGGTGCCTCAACATCAGCACCAAGTTCCTCCACCTCCAGCACATACCCAAGTTCTACTGTGCCACCTGTCGGAGCCTTCCCTGGCATGCCTCCATTCATGCCACCTGTAATGCCACCCATGATGCCATCTATGTTTTCTCCAATGGGTAACGGTTAAATTCTTCTCTCTGCACCTTGTCTACTGTAGTGACATTTTGTTTTTGTGTAATGACTATTGAGATAGATTTCTATATGTAAGAAATCATTATTATTGTTATTATTATTATTTGCTGCTTGTCATATTAAAATATTTTTTCACAGTAAACCTCATGTCATACGTATTTTTGAAAAGGGAGACATCTAGGATAACTCATTAAAGGAAATTGTTAAATCTTTCGTTTTGTTCATTTGACTCAATTTATGTAAAAGATTGAAGTTAGATTGAATATGTCAGCATCTCCCTTTATTACCAAATTATGCAGTGGTCTACAGCAGACTTATAACAAGTTGAATGTGTTCCAAATAACAATAGCAGCTTTACCCAATAGAATGCTGAAAAACAGAGAACTGATTTTGAAGCTTTTCTGCTGTCCAGTATTCATTTCCCTTAAAGGGTTCGTAGCAGACCTTGATAATCTGGAAAAACCTTGAAAAACCAACTTCATTTTTCAAGACCTTGAAAACCCTTGAAAATCCTTGAAAAACCTTGAAGATTAAGAGCTAGAATTCCCTCCTATTGTAAAAAAACAATAAAAACGCTAATAAACAATGTCAATGGAAACGCCCAAATGCAGGGACATCTACGGTCATCGTCAGTAAGTTTACGTTGGTTTTAACGGGCGTGTGTGGTTCACAGACATCCTCATTTGTAGCCTTGAAAACTAAAATTTTAACCTGGAAAAAAATGTGAATTTTCACAAGGAAATTGGCTATGGACCCTGCTTACGATTTCATTTTGTATTTGACAGGCTTTCCTCCTCCACCCATGCCCATGGCGGGACTCAGCGATGAAGAGCTTCGTGTAATGGAGGGTGTAGAGCGAACAAACATCGAGGCTCGTATCCAGTGGCTGCGAGACATACAGGCTCTTCTGGATGGGGCCATGGTTCTCATTGGCCAGTACAATACCGTAGCTAGTCATTTAGGGTAAGGATGTTTTAGTTTTGCTGGTCAGTTAGGGCATGGACAAGTAGTTTATTGTCACTCGTTATTGACTGTAGATGTAGATACTGTATGGCAACAAAATAGAAGCATAGTCATTTTTGGTTTTTAGTTTTCCTTGTTTGATTTTTTCCAGCTAGAAGAGCAGCATGCTAACATCTGTTTCATTTTTAAAACTGCCTACAGCTGTTCTTTTGATGAGTATCAAGGTGCTTATTATTTAAATTGCAGGTGTTAGAATTGCACCGGTAAGCTTTGACTCCTCTCCCACTAAAGGGAGGTACAAATCCAGACTACAGTGGAATCCGGATAAAGTCAACACATCGGGACGGAAAAAAAGTGTTGACTTCAAGCGAGGTTGACTTTATCCATTTTCAAGGGACAAAACCCAAAGATAATAAAAACAGATGCAATTGGACTTTATTCCTTGTTAGCAAAACCCCGATGAATGGTAAGCGGTGAAACGGAAGTTGTTTCACTGCACCAGCGAATCACGGTTGAGCAAAGCCACTAACAGGCTAACATCTTTATTGATCCATGCTGACCTAGAAAACATTTTCCAGGGGAAACAAAATACTAACATTTCATTGGCTAATATTCATCGGACAGCCCCTTGACCACTTCAAGCTGTAATTCCCCCCTAGCCTATTCAAAAACTGTTACGTTCTCAATCTGTCTACAGCAGTTAGGGGTGGAGTTTTTGTCTGATTGACAGCCCCATTTGATTTGAAGAAACATCGAGAAGGGTTGACTGGTCTCCTTTGGTCTCAGACACACGGCGAATTATGACGAATTATTGTGAACAAAAATTCCCCTGGTATCTGGGACGGACAGCCAGTGAATGACGAATTAGTGTAAAAAACATTTCCCTGATTAGGAGGTGCCAGCGTCTGATACGTATCAGGGAAAGACCGATCAGAGTTTCCCTCATGTAAACAATCGGCGGACCAGCCGACCTGCGAAGCGAAGTAGCGAACAGTATGAACTCGATCTAGATAATATCTTCTAATTATGCTGCGCAAGACCAACGGTTGTGGAAATTGCCGCGGGGAAGCACTGTCTCCCACCTTTTTCAGTGATTTCACCTTTTAATTCGGCCCCATGGTGTCGACTTTAAGCGGAAATAGCGCTGAGGCCGTTATCCAAAAAAAAGTTACTTAAATAAAGAAGGAACAAAACGGGACCGCTGTGAGGTGTTGACTTTAAGCGGAAGTTGACTTCAAGCGAGGTGACTTTATCCGGATTCCACTGTAGTATTATCATCATTGATTTTGATCTTGTTTTTTGAAGTTACTAATGCGCAGTAAGAGGGACTTAAAATTCATTAACAATCTCCACACCGAAATTAAGGTTGCAGGAAAACGCAAATGCTGTACCTGTTGTATTTAAAAAAAACTTTTTGTTTAACTGCGGTAAATATTCTTTTAGTTACAGCTCTACTTTAACTTTCCTATTTGCATATCATCCCTTCTCCTTGCTGCTACAGAACTGCAGGCATTCAGCTGAATTCATCACCCCCATCAAGTCAGGCAGCCACTTCAGGTGCAGAAGGGTCTGCGCCCTTCGCCTCAGCTGCAGCAACATTAACACAGCAGCAACCGAACTGGTGGCCGGCCAGTCAAGGAGCTAGGCCAAAGTACACATCCACTGTGTGCAAGACAGAAACTACAGATACAAAGAGAGAGCGTACCAGCAGTGTAACAGAGCAAGCTGAGTCCAAAGCAGAAAGTGAGTACTTCTTGCTCAGGAGAGACAATGTGACATCTCTCGCCCTTGAAAAACTCAGAAAGGAAAAATTGTTTTGTGAGAAGTTTTATGTTAGACATTTTTTTCCATTAACTAAAATTTTTTGCAAGAATTTCTTAATTTAGTCTTGGGGGCATGAACCCTAGCAATATTTTATACAAACTAAAATTAATTGAACTAGTAGTAGTGTCATATGGCGTTCACATCTCCAGGTCTTGTCTTTCCTCCAGCCATCGTGTGAAGACATTGTCAACCTTGTGGATCGCCACGAAACCTCCAGGAATCGACGAGAGGGGGCACTCCATTATCACATGGTCCATGTCTTGGGTGTGGGCGCCGCATGTGGGGCAGGCTGGGGAGGTGTTGTATCCCCACTTGTAAAGGGTGGCCGCTGTTCTGCCCGTTTTTGACCGAATACGGTTGCAGTAGGACCATTGTTTTCTGTTGAGAGTTTTGAAGCCTGGCAGTGGCAGTATTGACAGGTCTTCGATTATTTCCCCACTCTTGGGTTTATTATCTGACCATTCTTTTTCCCAGGCATCATGGAGTTCGAACTAAGTATTTACAATGTTCCTGTATAAATAAGAGTTTGTTAGTCCTAAGTATTACCCTTGTTTATTTCCAGATGAGAGTTCAGTTGAAGGTGCCTCTGGATACACTCCTCCGATTTCTGAACAGGAAATTCCACCATGGGACGATCCTCGGGAAGAGGAGCATGAAGACTCGATGCACGAAGTTCGGAAACGGCGTTTACAGCACTTCGCTCAGCAGCAACACAGTAACAGTACTGTGAACAGTAGTAATGGTAGCTCTGAAGGCAGTTTAAGCAAAGACAGTCATCACTAATGAACTTTTGTGCTTCTTGTGAATGTTTATTGTTCAAGAGAGCTTGTGCCAGTCAAAGTCTGGAAATTGATTGTTGCAACTCGTTTGCCATCCAAAAGAGACTTCAGAAGTCCTGTAACTAGTGAAGCGACCCTTATGGAAGACACAATGGATATCTGGAACGTCACATCATGTATTACTGAATTCATTCCTGGATTCTGAGCCAGCATCACGCTGTAGACCATTCAATCTCTTTCACATTGTGGCAGGTTTGTTAATAGCCTACCTACTCCCTTCCAGTTGTTATTGAAATATTAGGGTTAATGAATTGACTGTGGCTTTGTGAGGAATGAGGAGAAATGGTCTTGAGCTATTATTAAGTTGAAATTAACCTTATAAACACCGCTAAGGCCGTGACCTATTTTCCCCTTGCATCCGCAAACGGAAAGCCAGCACCCCCCCTCCCCGCCTACCGAAGATGGAAAGAATTCCTGATAATAGCTATTAAAGTAAAGAGACGTAAGCGGTAAAACTAGCGATGCACTTCGGCGCATCTGGATTGTGCGGGGAGGAATGTTATCGACACATTTCAAGGCATCGGTAACGGAAGAGTTAGGTGTCAGCATCAGCAAGTGAAAAGTGATCAGTCTTGTTCATGTTTTTCGATTGTAAAATGCTGAAAGTTCACATTGTGTCTCACATTTATCTTTTCAAAATATCAATAACCCATTTTTCATATCTTTTTACATATCTGTAAAGACTAAGTCCTTGTGTCTTTTTAAATGTCCACAAACTCTGTACACAGTTGCATTCTTATTTATTTCAAATGTAAAGAGCTGCAGCATGCACTGTGTCTCATTTATCTTCTCAGATTTAAAGAAGGAACCAAAAATTCACGTATCTTTCATATTTTTTTTCAGAGAGAAAGATCTGATAGTATGAGTTTTATCATATGACCCATTCTCAAAAGGTGAACCTCATTTTGCTGCAAGACTAATACTTTTTCAAGTTCAAAATAAAGTAAAAACTCTTGTAAATTTGACATCATGGGACATGTGTGGATTGTTATTTAAGGGAGAGAAGATAACTTTAACCACCACTTTTAGAAAAACAGGCTTTGAACTCACACAGTGATGCAGTCACCGCCGTTACTGCTGACATACAAAATGCCCCCAAAACACACCATTATGACCTTATTTACTGATACAAATTATTGAATTGATTAATTTTAAAAGTATCTTGCACTTCAATACAGAGGGAATTCCCAACTAGGTCATCAACTATCATCTGACCTTCTGTTATGTGTGTCATCATAACGTCAGTGACCCATTTACATTTTTTACTTTTCTTCCATTAGTAAAAATGCAAGATTAAAGCCAACTGCTTGCATTAAGGTGCAAGTGCATTAGAAATGACAACAATGGATTACTTGTGAAAGCCTTTTTGTGCTCTGCAAAGCGCATGTGATG
>JBDFRD010494182.1:0-19355 GCA_039654405.1 Bullina lineata | reverse complement strand
GCATTCACCCAAGTGGCTTTCATGCTGAGCTGGCAGTTTGCTCAGTTTGCCTTACTCACCCAGACTTTGGCAGTGCTGGGAACTTACGTGCTGTATTTCATCTCTGAGCGGACATTCAGGGCTATTTTATTGGGACAGACGGTGAGTAGATCTGTTCCTTACACAGAGGTGAAGAAGATAAGAATTTCTGGGAGAGCTCAGTAGCCTTAGTCATGATTTTTCTATTTTTTTGTTTAAGAGGCTGCAGCTTAAGTTTATGACAACTCCAGTATGCAATATGTCAAAATACAGAAAAAGATTACGTTTCACAGTGACTTCAGTGGTACTGTTAGAGAGATAGGGACGTGACTATTGTCCTTTGAAAATACTTCTAAATGTTGCTTTCTTATTTCTTTTGTCTCTACATAACAGAAGGAAAAGGTCAAAATTAAGATGATCAACTGTTGAATATACAGCTTCAGTCTAAAACTATGAACAAGTCATTTATTATTTTTTAAAGATTTTTCACCACTCCTTTATAAGATAAAGAGGTGTCCGAGTGGTTAGAGTGTTGGATCTAATCCAAGGGTCCAGGGTTTGAATCCGGGAGGTGAAATTGTTGTGTCCCAGGTGAATACAATTTACACCATTTTTCCTCTCATCACCCAGGTGCGAATTGGGTACCAGCATATCATGCTGGGGAAGTAAACCTACGACAGACTAGCATCCTGTTTAGGAGATGAAGTAAAAATGATTTGTTCCATTTCACGCTACCGAAACCGGGATAAGCTCCGGCTCTATGGTTCTCATGGCCTTGAAGGAATTTTACTTTACTAAATAAGATAAATGCAAACAGTGTCAAGGAATATCAAAATATCAAACTGTTACTACAGCATTTTAAAACAAAAGTTGGTAGTATGTAGTGGTGCATAAGAGTATGCGGTTGTGTACACATGCCTGTATTTTTTTGTGAAGGTTTAAAGTTACATGTTTATGTCATTATCCTTAATCTTCAGTGTTACTGAGTTTTATAAAACAGTTAATGAAAAGTATTTACTGGGCTAATAAAATGCTCTTATTTTATGTTACAATGCGTTGTTAAAATAAATATTTTTTTAATACTATAGATTGGACTTGCTGTTGGCTACATCCTCCTGTTTGGAAATGAAATGCTGTTATTGTCTTTCTTTGCATCCTGTCTTTTTGCATCATGGGTGAGTTATTTAAGGAACAGAGGGAATGGCTTAAGAAAAGTTATACAATACAAAAGTAGTTGCAGCCAATATACTAGATCAACTTAGTGTTCCTTATTAAGTGAATAAGAATGACTGGAAAGGAAAATTTTTTTTTTAGGTTTGGTGTTGAAAGTTAGGATGTTCTTTCATTTGTAACTTTGTTTATTGTGATACATTAAAGCAAGAGTTCATAACTTTGCATTTTAATGTTTGGACATTTTAATCTTTTTTTTTTTTTTTTTTTTTTTTTTGTTGCTGTAATATGCCAAAAATAACTCTTTTTTGTGTTATGCCGAAAAGGTACTCCTGTACTTGAACCCTTACATTCATCAAATGCAGTCACAGATTGCTATTTGGGTAAGCCAACCATGATGATAAGATTTTACAGTAGTTAATGTTGAATGTCTTGTTGGTGTGAAGTTACTGTATTCAGCTTTTAACTCTAATCCAAACCAATGAAGTCGTAGTGAAAGAGTTGCAGACATGCCAACTTTACGAGTTCACCGTAATTACGGGGAGCCATCAGAAATTACGGTTTACGGGCATTACGTCAAGGATATGTGCTTTTAAATCTCATTGCCGTTGCGTTCTTCGTTCTCTGGCATTATCCTCTTTTGGGTCCTCATTTTACTGTGAATTGAGCTTGTGATTATTGCAAGCCTCAAATGGGGTTAGCATGTCTTTAGTTTTTCTTTTGGAGATTTGTATTTTTTTACTTAACCTTCAAAACCACCAGCAACACCAGATATGATTAGTAATTATTTATTGACTTATATTACATCCAGTCATGTAACAAAGAGTCACACACTCATCAGAAATAAAATTGCTTCTTGAGACTTTTTTTTGTGTGTGTTGAGGGGGGGGATCTTTTTATATTTATATATGCTATGAATGATTTAATTATATTTCTTTTCTGCAACAACTTTAAGAAAAGCCCCTTTGGAATGTTAGCAAAAGGCTGATGAGAAGTATGAAGACTCTCGCTAAAAGCCACCAGTGGTCGATGCGTTAAGAGCTTCTTTAGAAGTTATGAGAGGAACAAATCCATTTCCATGTTTTTTGGAGTAAAGCTAGAATTGGTATGGATTCTCTCCTCCTTTTATTTCTTTTTACTGAATATTTTTTGCTTTGCTTTGTTCTAGCTAACTCAAGGTGTGACTGTGTTGACACTGATGATTGGAATAAAATTCGCCCTGGGGAAGATCTTGCAAGTAGAAGATGATGTGAGAAGAGGCAAATTAATATAAATTTTTATCCGTAAAAGTTCGTATTTTTAGATCCGATTTCACTTTTAAAATGGAAATAAGTAAATCAGAAGCTTTATTGTTTTGTGTTGTTGTTTTTTTTAAGCCAAAAATATTTTAGAAAGATGTAAATATTCTGTTTGTTTTTTAGGTTGCTTTTCTCCATGAGCCTTAATATTTTCAGTCTTCATCCATTTATTTATGAGTCTTTTAGTATCTACTTTACTACCTTAAAATGTGAAGGAGGAAAAATTGTTATGTTGAAGAGGACGAAGTTGGAGTTAGATTTAACCTTTTTATGAAACATTTCAGTAAATAAGCCTTATTTGTAGAATAATTGTGTTCTGAGCAAGTTACTGAACAAATGCTCTTATCTCAAAAGGCACACATTAGCGAGATTCTCAGGAGCAAGTTTTCAGACTTCCAGAACTTCCATACCATGCTGTACACTTGTGCCAAGGAATTTGATTACATCGAGTTAGAGGTAATTTTTATTGACAATAGTATTATCATAGAAGTTTATAAGTTCTGTAAATGCACAGTTATTTTATCTTTAAACTGTACCACGATAACAGGTATACCGAAAACCATTCTCCCGATTTGAATATATCATGGCATTCATTATTTTTTTTTTTTAAATAGCAGTCACTTTTTTTCTTTTTGAAATTACATTTCGTTATTTTTCTTTTAAAAAGAAGGTAATAAAAATAGAATTGTGGATTGATTAATTTCTCATAGACATTGGCACAGAGGGCTTGGAGATCAGACTTCTCTCATTATTGGGAGTTAACAATTAATGGAGATAATGTTGATAGTTAGAATTTATCAGTGCTTTGAAACTTAGATTTTTTTTTTTTTTTTGTCAAGCCAACTGACTTCCTTGTTGATGACTCAATTTTGGAGTTTTGATACATGAATGATTAGCTGTAATTTGCAATGAATGCATCTTTAGAAGGATATTGCTTTCACTTTGTATTCTGTACGTTAGTATATCGTCTTTTTAAGTGTAGTAATGAAGGCAAGGTAATGAAAACACTAATTGAAATCAAATTTCTGAACACTCATTTGAAATTGTAGATAATTGCCACAGAGCAATATAATTGTGTGTCATAATATTGTAATATGATTTCCACAATTTATCTACTTGATATACTTGTGAAAGACAAATTAATTATATTTCTTCTGTATCATTCATAGTTACAATCTGCTTTGAAAATAATTCTCTTTTTACTTTCCCCATTCCTTTATGTTTTTTTTTTGCTGTAAAGACGTTGTGGAAACTGTTAAAGACTCTTCTCATTCCAAGTGCTTTGTACGCTCTGTTTGCTGTGTTCTTTAAAGTAAGTATTGAATATTATTGCCAAAACACACAAACATTTCTAACCTTGTAACAGAAAATGTGAACTTAATGCCACATTTTTGTATACAGAAATAATGTATTGTTATGTGTCCTTTTTTTCAAATCTTGGGTAAAAAAGGGTATTTTTATTAAATTTGACTTTAGTCACTCTCTTTTACTGTTGAATCCGAATTTTTGTTCTTGTTGTACTTCAATGTCCCAATTTTTTGGCTTTTTATGAATAAATATATGTTATAGTAACCAACTTTTATTTGACAGTTCCCAATGTATTTATGACAACAGATAAACTTTGTAAAGGTATCTTTTGTTAAGATGAATCAATTACCAGTATAAGTGTGAGGTGAACTTGGTCATTTTTGGACTTTTGTTTTCTCCAAAAGTATAGATGATAAAAATGATATTGCACAGTATTTTTGAACCATTTATACATCTCTTGTTCCTCTTATTTCTCTTTGAAAATACCAGTTAGTTAAGGCTGAAGTTACAGGAACCAGCTACATTGAGGAAAATGTTGAAGACAAAAAGAAAGGGAAGACAGAACCAGTGGTTTCAAAGTAAGACAAGCCTATTTATAGTGTTACATATAATGCTACTAGATCAAAACTTCTGAAGGTGTGTGGACAAAATTAATGTTTTCTATCATGGTTGGCGCAGTGGTTGAAGGGTTAGAGCTTAGGACTCCTAATCCATGGCTCCTGGCTTCGAATCCAGCGGCACCCGTGTTGTGCCCTTGGGAAAGACACTTTACACCATTTTTCCTCTCCCCACCCAGGTGCAAACTGGGTATCGGCATATTCTGCCGGGGTAGTAAACCTACGACAGACTAGTGTTCTGTCTAGGAGATGATTTAAAAACAATCTGTTCCGCTTCCCGCTACCGAAACTGGGATAAGCTCTGGCTCTATGGGCCTCATAGGTCTTGAAGGAACTTTACTTTACTTTTTTATCATTGTTGATAGTTATGAACCATTCTTATGTTTCATGTTCTATATGCACTGCTAATGTTTATACTTTTAACTTTGGCGTTACAGAAACTTGCAAACTTTTACCCTCGTCCCCTTTTAATTGTTCTTAAGACTTGCATGGGACTGATGTAATTCCTTGAATATTTTTTTTAATAATATCTGGTCAATTAGAGTTGCACACATTTTATTGAATTCCTGAAAACCTAAATCCCTTTCTACTTCTGAGGAGACTCAAACATTCTTCAGGTGTTATGAAATGAACTCTTGTATGTTGTCTAAAGGACAGTCAAACAATCTTCATCGATTCAACAACAATCACAGAATGACCAAAGAGATATTGAACATAATCCTCAAAAATCTCAGGTCTCAAACTATCTTTATTTTGTCTAACATGAGAAGATGAAACAGAATTGCAAAAGTATTGAAAGACAAAAATGATATGAGGAAGATATTTCAGTTTAGATCATTCTTAACTTCAAAGACAGAAAGAGCCATTTGTTTTTTTATTAATTGTTGCTTTTTTCTTTTTTACCTTTTCAGAGACCAATCCAAGCATGGTGCTGAGGTAAAAGGCAAAACAAATTAAATACAGTGGTCTCCGCCCTAAGAACCCACCCCTCGGGAGACACGATTACGGTGTTCTGAGCCAGAGTGGGCTCTTAGACGGATTTCAAAGAGAAGCGATGTTTGCAATTGAACAACACAATTCAGACGGGGGGGGGTTCTAAAACATCAACAGAGCATCATCACTGACCAAATCAATCTGTGATTGGCTTGCTTAAATTTTACACACCAATCAAATTCATGCTTATTCCCTGTCTGTAGGCCTAGGCCAAGGCTATTACGCAAAACAATGCAAGACATGGGCGGCTCCTTTCCATAAAATCTAACTCAAAGACCCATCTCGGTTCTGATCCCTCGCTAAGGCGCCTCTTCCGCGGCGTAGATCAAAAGAAAGAGTGGTGTTTCATCATATTATGTTAAGTACAGGCAGCTGGGTAGCGGGGTTACACGACGTTGAGATGGGGGAGGGTGTGGTGCTGAAGGTGTCGGCCAGAGAATAGGGGCGGCACACAACAACAAAGCATAGATCTAGCCAATTATGACTGGTTTAAGATGCAGGTAGGGAATGGAGCTGGTTGGGCATGCTTCGAGCAATGAGAGCGGATAAGCCGAACGCATCAAAGCAAATTGGCCTAAGGGAACAAAGCGGGGGAGGGGTGGGGCTGAGAGAACAGGGCTTTGCTTTCCACCACGGCTACAGGCTAGCCTTAGGACAAAAGCAGGGCAGTTAACAGTGTTTCTGGCGATTTAGGCAGTGGCTGCTTCAAAAAAAAAGAAATACCGGGTAAGGAGACCTTGTTCTTAGGCGGATTTTTAGTTGAAAACGAGCTCTTACGCGGATGAATTATATATAAAAAAAAATTCTGTTTCACGAGAATGGCGGGCTCTTAGGCGGAGACCACTGTGTAAACCTTTTTTTTTTTTTTTTTATAGCAAAAGACGAACGAATAAGAATCAAGTGCGAATATTACTGCTGTCATTTTATTGCTGTTTACTATGAGGAACTAGAACTTAAAGATTTGAAATTTAGATACAAATTTATGATGTGATTTAAGTGCTATTTTCAATCAAAGACACCATCACTTTGTCAAAATTTTCCATTGTGATGTTCTTTTCAGTTACATCTCATATAAAAAGAAGGGGAAACATTTCCTGTGAATAATAAGTGCTGACTTGTATTTTATTTTTGTTTTCCAATTGTGCTGACAGATGGTTTATCACTCACTGCAACTCCTTGCCTTCACCGTCATGGCATTACTTGTCATGCGCCTGAAGCTCTTTTGGACTCCACACCTGTGCCTTTTCACCTCCCTTCTGGCATCTAGACAGGTGCGTCAGTTAGTAATTAGTATTGTTCAAACTACTTAAATATTGTGGACCAAAAATATTATTTTTTCTTTTTGTCGTACTATTTGCCATTTGATGAGTCATGAAATTACATATATGCTGGAGTGGCACTCAGTAATGATGTATTATTTTCCTGTGTCTTTCCTGTTTAAAATTTGTTTTTGAAAGGTTACTGAAGCAGAATATATTGAGAGAGAATTCCCATTTTCTGAGTCAAGCACAGGAGAAGCATGAACATTTTACTTATAATCCTTTTTCAATTACTTTTGGGTGGTTAATAATAATATTATATTGGTTAATATACATATACATACATAAGTACACATTGAAAAGCAATACACAGTTTGCACTGTACATATTTAAATTTGGGACTAAAATATATAATCAATATCAGGATCATAGTTGGAAGATTGATTTATTGTGTTTCATCGTCCATACAACTTCATAATTCATCATGAAATAAATAGTAAGTTTTACCTTGTCAAGAATCATGTATACAACAGACAAATTAACACCACCACAATATTTGACAATGAGAAACCATTTCCAACCTCCTTTCTAATCAACCAGCTTTCAGTATCAGTCCTTATTTCCCCACCCACACCCCACAACAGTTAAGAAATACTATATATAGATAGTACCCAGTCCTTCATAGAATTGATATATTAATGAATTATAATCAATACATTATTTATTTCCTTTAAAGGTTATTGCCCTCGGCAGAAAAGAAATGCACATGGCAGGGTTGGCAGTACTAGTAGCACTCATGGCCTGGGAAGGGGTGGCCAACTTGAAGCATCAGTACAGCATCATGGGGGAGTTCAGCAACATGCCACAGGAGGAACTTATTGAGTGGATCAGAGCAAATACATCAAAAGGTTGGTTATTGTTAATGCAGGTCTTAAAAATACAGTGAACCTCGGATATAAGGAGGTCAAGAGGACCTGTCGAATATCCTCGTTGAATCCGAGGTCGTAGAAACAGTGTTTTTATTGGTCCCAATTAATTTCACCTGGCTAATAATTCGCAAACTGCTATCCACTCTCCATGCAAGCGGTCGCGCACACTATGGGCGTCAAAGTCAAAGCACCTAGGCCTACACATTGATGCAGTCGAGCTAGGATCATCTTTTGATGTAATAAGCACACAGAAATTGCCTCATAGTTAATAGATCTCTCAAAAAAGATGATAACCTCATTATTAAAAGCCAAACGATAATAAGGCAAATTAATTGGAAGACAAACATAAATAGATCTTGCATATCTCTATTTTGGTGCATGTACTTTCATCTCCACAGATTTTGTTTTTGACATTAAAGTAATATTGAATTACCACTGAAAGTTCGTGAAAAACACACTCTTTTTAAATCCTAGAAAATGGTAGGCCCTATCAACATTTTATTTAAGCCAGTGCAATACTTTTGAAAAGTTGGAATTTTTGCAACCAGACTAGCTTTTTTTTTTTTTCATTTCCACATGAGAACATGTCTAAAACTCATTTTATGTGTATTTCATTTGGAAAGATGCTGTATTTGCTGGGGCCATGCCAACCATGGCAACAGTCAAACTGTGCACGCTCCGCCCGATTGTGAACCATCCCCACTATGAGGACGCTGATCTCAGGTAATGTCTGTTACATGTAAACTGTTCCTTTTCCATCACATTTTTTTTCTTATTCTAATCATTACTATTGATGCCATAATGTTCTTTTTTATAATAGGTCATTAGTTTCTTGTTACCATAAGGAGACTTACAATGCTGGAATGTCTAAAATATAAGTTCTTATATTTTTAATGTTTTTTATTGTTGATGTTAAATGTAGTTGAGGTTGCTGTTGTAATTCAGTAAGCATCTTTTACGGTTTTTGTTTTATTGCATAATGCCCATAAACAAAATATATTATGATTAAATAAGTGCCTTGTGGCTGTGAAAATGTGAAGTATAATGTGAAAATTGCTGAATAAAAACTTTCAGTGTGACCTCCTCTGACACTCCAACTTTGGCTTACTAGAAAATGTTTCCGTTTCCATAGCGATGTGCACTTCTGAGACTCTATGACATTGTTCTTCAATACATGTATTCTCACACTATTCTGTTTTCTGACTTCTTTTTCCATTTTTTTTTCTTTCTCCTCCAAGATTCTTTATCGCCATTCTTTCACTCCTTCTTCTTGCCCATCTCATCATGATTGTGTGTCTGTGACCTCCTTTTTTTTCTATATATATATATATATATATAAAGATGCTTTATGTACTAGGCAAGCTCCTTCCCTGGAAAGAGAGGAGATTAATGCTGCTTTGGATTCCAACCAGTGCAAAATGATAAATATAAAACAGAAATTTAGTTCAAACAAAAATAAAATGATGAATAATAAATGTAGTGCCATGTTTGGAATGGATAAAAGAGACTGTAGCTGAAGAAAATGCCGTAAGCTTATCTGCAATGTATCTCACAAAGCGCTGATGGAATTTCTACCCTTGATGAAGATGAACCACTTGGTCCAAATTCATTGTTAATAATGTTAACTGTTTTTTATATTCTGTTTATTATATTCCAGAGCGAGGACAAAGCTGGTGTATAGTATGTACAGTCGTAAGCCTTTAGCTGAGGTCAGGGCCAATTTGGATTCCCTGGGAGTGGACTACGCCATTATGGAGAAGTCATGGTGTTTCAGGAGGCAGAAGTAAGTGGACAAGGGTGGAACTTTGTGGCCACAAATTGGGGGAATAGAACAAGAGTGAGTGAACAGAAGAAATGTATAAAAGTGAACCGAAAAAGATCAGATCAAAAGAAGTTAAGTAAATTAGATTCATTGAAACGGAGAGAAGTAATTAAGGCATTTGATGAATTATTACTCAATTTAAAGAAAGACTGAAATCTGCGAAAATGACATACTCGGCCATTTTGCATTTATTTGAATACATCTATTTTTTTTTTCCATCTCATTATAAAGTCTGTTATTATATTCTGTCAGGCATGCAAGTCTTAATATGAATTTGATTGTCATGAGTACGTTTTCCTAACCATTTTCTTTTTTAATCCATAATGGAAAATGACCATAGAATAAATTCATAATATGCTAGGATTTTTCTAGGATTTATATTCTTGAAATAAAATCTGATAAAAAATCAAGTTAAAAGGTTAAAAAAAAAAACCCAAACCTGTCAAGCTTTGAATAAATAGATCTAAATATAATATGAAATAAAAAGTTAAGGTGAGGCAGGCCTCTGTCAATATTATTTTTCCTTTCTTATGAAGAACTTAAAACTGTAAGTGGAACTAAGATGAAGGTTTTCCGGTCTGCATTAGTTTTTTTTTCTTTCAGATTGTGATTGGAGATAAAATATTGAATGCAGGGTGGGCAAAGTAGTTTTTATTTCCTTTGACTGCATAGAGGGTGCCCTCTTGAATCGTTTCCTTGATATTTTGCTTCTTTTTTTTCTTACTTCCCCTTTTTAGGCCAGGGTGCTCCATGCCAGAAATATGGGACATTGAGGATGTGGAAAATAGAGAGAAGCAACCAGCTTGTACCATCTTAGCAAAGAAACCTGGGCCTTTGTTCGAGCGTGTGTTCCAAAATGGAGTTTACCATGTCTTCAAATTATCCAGACCTTCAAAAGATTCCAATTCCAAATTACGTTGATTTTGAGTCAATGATTAGATTTGCCATACTCACAGAACTGATTTGGGTAAAGCATGAGTGGAAGTTAGGTTACAAACAATGGTGCATAGCATGATAACAGCTGAAAGTTTATTTGATTATTGTTTAGTTCCTTTTTCCAATGTAATAGCATAATTTAAAATGCCAGTTGCTGGGTTAACCACTCTATATTGTTACTATTATTATTATTATTATTATCTTGTTGACATGGTTGTAAGTTCTGTTCTAGTATCCCAAATAATCTGTGATCAAATTCAGACACATTTGGGCATCATGTGTACTTCATTTTCCTGTTTTCTTGGAGTAGGAGGAGAATCGAGATGTGCTTTCACTTTTAAATGTTAAAATGTTATCAGTAATATCAGAGGAAGAAGAGTGGGAAATGATGTTTTAACGAAACAAACAAAAACATAAATATTTTTAAACAGCAGCAAGAATCTGTGCTTACAGCAGAAATGGTATAGTCTCAGTTTTATTGTTTTTTTCTGTCCATACTTCCAAAAATTAATATTTTACTCTTTATTTATTGAGGATTTGTTTTATTTTTTAAAACGGTGACTTACAAGAAAGGTATTTCTGTGACTGATAAACATATTTTTAGCATTTTGAGATTGTCTTAGAAAAGTCTTGGTTTATATCCCAATTTTTTTTTTTCTCTCAGGTTTGAGAAAAAGAAAATGATTTCCACAGCGACAATGAACTTTTATTTTACTTCTTGGCCCTGACTATTTCCAAGACAGCTGCCTTTTTTTCCTTCTCAAGTTTTTTTTTCAATTTTAATTCACACATGAAAGTGTGTCTTGAAAAAACTCCTGAACACAAAAGATTTCAGAGCAAATTTCCTCCGTGCTGATTCAATTTTTTTTATTATTCAGGTACAGCTATTTTTTTTTACCTCTGGACACAAATCGTTTGAGGTGTGCTATTTATGCTATGAAAAATCGGTAATCTTCATCATGAGCAAGTTCTAGATAAGATGTGAACCTAGTAAATGGCATCACGATGTTGTTCACAATCACATTAGAATTAGACCTACAGTGACTTACACAGTGCTTACACTTAAAGTCTCACTTCAATCCATGGTCCTAAAAAGTCACCCTTTGTTTTTCTGTCTTCCTTTTTATGCACGAGCAATTGAATAAATTTCCTCCTTGGCAGCATTATGTCACGGTGCATTTTATCATCAGCTTTGATTTTGATGTTATTGGTTTCTGATTTTGTGAATGTTGTGGCTGACTTACGTGCTTGAGTGGAGATTGGTTTTCCAAAACTTGGTACGTTCAGTTTTGAAAAATAGTGAAAGCAAAAGACATGTGAAGTACTGAGTAAATGAGGCACTCTTTATGCAGTAATCAAACTCGAAACAACTACTATTCTTCACACGACAAAAGATTATGGATTGAGAACTACCTCAAGTTGGTTCACTTCCATTTCCTATGATAAAATTTTTTAAAATTTGTAAAAGCCAAGTTTTGAAAAATCAAATATGAGTCAGAATGTGGGAGATTGGGTGATGGAGTTGCACGATTGGTGGAGGGGTGTAATTGTTTATTGCTGCCCATCACATTGCATATTAATATTATATGACAATGCAGTGGTTGTAGATGTAAACGATAATTCAATATTAAAAAATTCTGTTCTTGCCATAATGTTTGCTTTTTTTTTTTTCCTAATGCTCATTGTGTGATGGGTGCAACTGGTGTTGGTGATAACACAAGTGACAAGCAAAAGGTGTTCACACCTTTAACAGCATAAATGTAATGATGATACTGAAGGTCATGGCTTCAAAATATACACATGTAGTTCCCCAGCTGAATGTTTTGCTGGCATCTTTACCTTATTTACTCATGGGTGTAGAGAAGAAATGTCGAGATTCATAAAGGGTCTTTCCTATCATGTGTCATAAGCCATACATCCGGAATTGAACCCACAAAGGTTATTTATTCAAAAATTCTAGTACATCTACACCCTCACTTTCAATGAGTATCAATTAGAGTTGGAGTACTTTCAAGGTTCGATTTCCAGTTCATGTCAATCTAACATGACATTTTGCACTTTGCTTCCACTTCCATGTTAACAAGTTTTGATCACTTTGTTTTCTGTGATTACTATAAAGATGCTTTATTATTGCTTAATTTTATTCATTTTTAATAACCTACATGTACTTACTTTTCTAGATCTGTTTCAAATATCACCAGCAAAAAAGCTGCCTTTCATAATTAAATCGTCATTAAATATTCCCAAGAATCAGTAGCTTTTGTCAAGAGAATTGAGGTGTGCGATTATTGTGAAGCCTTACTATGTTGAAATGACGAAGTGCCCCGGACACACACCAACCGACTGGTCCAATGAAATGGGGCATGTGCGGGTAAATTGGAAGCTTGATCACCCAAAAATCATAGCTTGATGATGAGGTTCAAGTTCTCTTTGATATTTTTTCTTCAAGCCAAGTTGTCACCTAGCCCCTCTCAACCCGCCCATGTCTCCTGATTTTCTTCTTTAAATATATATTTCTCCTGTGATGATAAATGAGCTGATCACATGAGTGTGATCTAGATTAGATTCTGCATTGCAAATAAATTTCTACATTGGGGTGAAGAAAAGAAACGTTTTAAGTGTTATTGAAATCTACAGGTCATTTGAATGTTCGTGGAGTACCTAATCAAAAGGTTATAGCAATAGAATGATTAAAGCAAAAGCTTATGCAACACTTTTTGACAAAGATTTTGAACCACTTACTGACCACAACTTAGAAATGGAAAAAAAATAACCTATCTTCAAGAAAGAATTGAAAAAAATGGAAAGCTTTGTGGCAATGGGGAAAGAGACCGTGAATACCGTACACATTTTCCTAAATACATTTTTTGTGAGAATTTGATCTGACCGATTTGAACGTGTGAGGGGCAAAGCCATAAAGCCCATTCGATATTGTCACACTGTCCATCAGTTGGATCCAGTTTGTTATACGTGCGTGGAGCACTTTAGAAAAAAAAGGCATTGCTATTTTGTTTTGCGGGTTACTTTTCTACCATTTTGTTGTTAGTTTTGTTTGTGTTCACCAATTTAAAACTTCCGTAATATAATTATCCATTCTTCCACTTGTTTTCTCTGAGTGTCATTGATACTTGTGTTGAACCATGAACATGACTTACTCAAATAATAACTTGACTTTAGAAAATCAGAAAATTTCCCTTGCTGTGAATACAATTTTTGAGTGAACATACTGTGCTGTAAACACATAGATATGCAGCAAGAAAAAATGTCAAGATTCAACTAAGACACACAGCTGATTAATAAAGGGTGAAACATTCAGTTTGGTCTAGTCGGTAAAGCAACTGTGGTTGCAATCATTTTTGTTCAGAATACATCTGTATCGTTAGTATCTGATGCTCTTGGTTTTATTGCAGCATGGGCACACATCAGATCATTGGCCTCCAAATACAGATGAAAATAATCTGACAATATAAGTACACATATATTTTCACACCAAGTGTTTGGTCTGATAATTAGTTTTACTACTGGAACACTGTAAAATCCCTTGCCTACATTGAGGAATCTTTAGCAGCGGCCATTTTAATCAGTCGTAAAGTTCCTTCCAGGGCTATCAGGTCCATAGAGCCGGAGCTTATCCCGGTTTCGGTAGCGTGAAGCGGAACAGATGATTTTTACATCATTTCTTAGACTGGATGCTAATCTATCGTAGGCTTACTTCCCCAGCAGAATATGCTGGTACCCAATTCACACCAGGCTGGGAAGAGGAAAAATGGTGTAAAGTGTCTTTCCCAAGGACACAACACGGTCACCTCCTGGAAATTTTAATCAGTAAATATAGATGTATAAATGAGCTCATGGCTCATCAAAGCCCCCACTTCAAAAATGCTAGTCAGCCAGTAAGCCTTTTAAACTTACAAGCAGCTTGAACTGCAATGAAAATTATACTTTTTTTTTGTTACTTTCTATCCATTCTGTTTGAAATAAAATTGTTATACCATTTTTAATACAATTCTGATCTTTTACTTTTACTTTTAGCATTGATTGTTTATATTTTCATTTCAAGGATGTTTTTGTTACCCTCGTCCTAATTTCTGCATTCCATACCAACAAACAAATTGACATTGAAAGAGTACAAATGATGACACTGACAGCATTATAAGAAAAAAATTCCACTTTAATTTTGTGGAAAATTCATGTACAAAAGAACAACAGCATTTAAAAACAAAATTGACTAATTAATACAATAGCTGTTTTAATTTGCCTTCAAAATGATAGTGAAATGATAATGAATAGATTTCATTAAAAAAACTAATCTTCAGTGTAACAACTGAGAATAACTTTTTCAGAGGGGTATTTGGTATAAATATGCTGTTCAGACCATACGAGGCTTTGCCAGAAGCTTGCACCTTAAAACGTTACACTTTTGCCATCATAGTTGTGAACATAATTTGTCAAATAACTAAGACATTTAAGATGAATACTTTAGAACTCATTGATATTCTTGTTAACATGGTTAGAAGCAACGGACTGATATGAATGGTATAGCCATACAGTGGAAACATCGAAAAACTCGAATAAACCGAATTTTGGATAATTGGAAGTTTTCGAGATACAATGTACATGTATAAGTTTTTTTTCTCCTCTTTGGGTTTGTTAAATTCAATCGAATAATTGGAAGCTACAAGGACTCGATTCTCTTAATTCCAAGTTAAGATCGCAACTAACGGCAATAAATTATTCAAAACTGACGCCACGACCATTGGACCAATGGTAATAAAGTTTTTTTCCCTCTCTCCATCCGCCAAGCTGCTATTATTACATCATACAAAGTATTAATTACGAAGACTACGCCCAGAGGGGACATAGTTAGGCCTGTCGGCGATATTGGACCTGCCTGTAATAGAAATCAAGTTCAAGTCAAGCATTAGGCGTATGTGCCACAAGTACTGTAGAACCATCACTTTTTGCGCGAAGTGAGTTGCCAGCGCAGGGAACGGGACTGGGAGGGAGCAAGGGACGAAGCGAAATGTGCTACATACTGTTACATCATTTCATAAGATGGGCTGTTTTTTTATTAGACCCAGATCTAGGCACCGTAGGCCCAGCGCAGCACGCAATTTTACTTTGTTGCGGTACAAATTACTAGAGTCTATATCTAGATCTAACACTACACAAGAGATTTACACACTTTGAGCTACAAAAGCTATATTTATGACCATTTTCAGGTCAAATTAAACAAAAATAGTTTACAGGGAACGACACTTTGTAGTAGATGTGGCGGGAAGTGGGTAGGAAAAAAAATTGATTTTTTTAAAAGGGATGGGGAGGGTGGAACTCAGTTATGTCCCTTTCTATAAAGTATAATTCGTACCCGCTTAATTCGAAGTTTTGGTCCATTCCCAAGCATTTCGAATTATGAGGTTTCCACTGTACATCAATTGCAGGCGTACTTATTGAGCTCAGAACGTCTCATACATGACAATAATATCGTGTGTTTGTCATCAGTGTAATGTTCCAGTTAAATTTTGTTGCCATGGGTCTTTTCTTCCTTTTCAAGTTGTCATACTATTCACGTTTGAAACAATGAAAAACTTGGATTTATGAATCATCACTCTAGAAGATGTCGTTCATAACCATGATCATAAATCAGGTTCTGGCACAGCCTCATATAAAAGTATATTAAGCTTAACTTCCTAATTATCATTCTCATCCATTTAAAGCTGTTTCATGTACACTCAGAGCAGAATTAAAACAGAAAACATTCATCCAAATGGTACTAAATTATATAAATGGGCCCAATTGAACATACTGTATGTACATATAGTAAAGTTAAAAAATGGCAGTATGAAAACATGTTTATGAAGTTGAAAGTCAATAAGGACAAATGGCATTAAGCACCTTGAAGTATTTCAGTCAAATTAAGCAGTTTCCAATGCAAGTGAACATTTTCCTTTAACCTTTGAAAAATCACACTCCCGCCCTTTTTCCCCTCGCTCTCTTTGTTTCTATTCATTTCTTCCCCTTGTCAAAAGCTTCATTAAACAAATGACAAGTCCCAATACATCATGTATGAATCTGTATAACACTCTCAACATTTACAAACATAAAATGAAGGTAAAATAAGGGAATTGTATTGAACATTCAAGACAGATAAAGACAACCCCCCAAAAAGACTGAAAAAAATATAAAAGATTTTTTGCAGTTAGAAACATTCAATGACATTCAGAGCCGTTGAACAGAATTGCTTATTTTATTTTAACCTTTCTAGTTGAGCCAGGCTTACTTAAGTCTTTAACAATGCAAAATCCTGGAACAAATCTGTCACATAATAAAATTTGCACAGAGTTTAAGTATCTAATGATAAGTAACATAAGATAAAAAAATTAAAGGTTATCACAATATCTGTCTACAACAGCATAATATAAAAACATGTTTTGTTTCTGTACTACGTGGTTTGCAACTAAGACAATTTCTGAAAACCAAAGCTAATGTACTTACTTCGAAATAAAAACCTTATGGACCAAGTAAATTCAAAATTGCAAGATATCGGCACCTGACACTGAATGTTGCTAGTGGCAAATTGAATATTGCAGCAGTTTACTCTTTACGTTGAATATTGCAGCAGTTTACACTTTGTATGAAGTATTGCAGTAGTTTACACTTTGTATGAAGTATTGCAGTAGTTTACACTTTGTGCTGAATATTACAGCAGTTTACACTTTGTATGAAGTATTGCAGCAGTTTACACTTTGTGCTGAATATTGCAGCAGTTTACACTTTGCGTTCAATATTGCAGCAGTTTACACTTGTGTTGAATATTGTAGCAGTTTACACTTTGTATGAAGTATTGCAGCAGTTTACACTTTGCGTTGAATATTGCAGCAGTTTACACTTTGTGTTGAATATTGTAGCAGTTTACACTTAGCATGAAGTATTGCAGTAGTTTACACTTTGCGGCCATAAATCAGCAGCAATCCCTACCCCAAGCGGGAGGAGAGGGAAGGGTAAAGGTCTTACCCACCGCCTGAATATCCTGAAGCAACAATAATGATTTAATTTTTACCATCAACACCCTATTGCCTGGCCATACTTGAGAAGAAAATTAAAAAATTGTGTCATTTGGGACGTGTGTTATACACTGTATTTAAAAGAAAAAAAGTTCAGTGGGCATCGTATTAGTAAATAAAATGGTGTTCACCCTTGGTTGCAGCAATGCCCTTCCTCTTCTTATCTAAGTTTCAAAATCAGACAATGAAAAGAAAGTGGACAGATGAAAGAAGAGATAGTGAAATATGTAATTTACCATTGACCATGTCACAGGCAAGTTTGAATTCTTTTTTTATTTCACATCCTAATAGAATTAATGATAGGCTACCCATTCATTCAAGAGATGGCAGTCTTGGTCCCGTCTTGCACACAGACATACATAAAATATCTTGAAGTCGATGACAAAAATAAACGATTACAAAACTTTGATGTCAAAGAAATCATCGTTTCTGTAAGCAAGAATATTTTCACAATCTTCAACAACGACATCGATCATCTTGATATTGTTATCCAACAGCAAATTCCACAGGTAGTCTTCATTCTGCATGAAAGGGTCCACCAACTTCACTTTTGCATCCAAGTTCACCAGAGATGGTCTCATATTCACCTGTTTGGTCAGTATTTTCCGATCCAGCACCTGTGCACCGGGCTCATTGTCGTGGACAGCTTTGATATGCTTCCGCAAAGTTTTTCTGAAATGATCATCTTGGCCACACAATGAGCAGGCGAACCTGCGGTCACTTTGGTGGTTGTCCAGGTGGCGGGTATGATCCATGCTGCTCGTTGCAATGTATCCACAGCAGGGGCAGATCAAAATTCCATGTGACGGCAGTAGCTTCGTTGTTTTTGTAAAGCCACCATGCTTGGCCAGGTGGAGGCGAAACATGAATTCAGTATTGACAGTCTCACCACAAAGGTGGCAGCAATAGCAAGTCACTGATTTGTGTGACTCCGAGGGACCTGCAGATCAGAAGAAATGGTATGTATAGAGGAAAGCTGCCACTCATTGGAGAACAGTATAAATGTAGCTACTTCAATCAATACTTTAACAAAACAACTCAAACAAGGAACCACATCGGAGAATTCAAAGGATGCATTAAAAAATTGGGGGAAAATGAAAATGGTAAGATGCGAAACATTTCTTTGTGGGCTTCACAGAATCAGTTTATCTCAGCTTCAACATTCTACCAGGAACAGATGACACCATATATATATCACTATTTCAAAAGGCCTTTTGTGTGTCATATTGTACTCCCCAGCAAAAAATGCTGGTACATAACCACACCTGGATAAGAACAGGAAAGTCATGGCCTTTCCAAAAGAGACAACACTGAGCATAGCCTGTTGACACACGAGTAAACAGATATATGTACGTGTAACATGAAGTGTAAATTCACGGAAGAAAGTAAAAAGTAAAGTAAAGTTCTTTCAAGGCCAATGAGGCCCATAGAGTCAGAGTTTATCCCGGTTTCTTGTAGAGTGAAGCAGAACAGATGATTTTTACTTCATCTCCTAGATAGGACGCTAGTCTGTCGTTAGTTTATTTCCCTAACAGAATATGCCAGTACCCAATTCGCACCTGGGTGGGGAGAGGAAAAATGGTGTGAAGTTTGTTTCCCAAGGACACAACACGGTCACCTCCCAGATTCGAACTCTAGACCCAACGCTCTAACTATTTGGCCACTGCGCCACTCAAGTGTAAAGTGTACAAAAGTACAAAACTTAATCAATGTCAATGACTTACACCTTTTGATTTTGACAAAATATGCTTCACACATGGAAATGAAACATATTTGAGAAACTGTACTAAAAAAATATACTAAAACTATCAGGTCTTGCAGAGGCTCCCTTTCTACTTTTTACCCTTACGACCTCTTTCATCAATTCAGGGTTAATACAAACATGAAAAGACAAAATTCAAGACTTTTTCAAGACCTTTTCAAGACTGCAAAAACAAAATT
>JBDFRD010493073.1:0-19373 GCA_039654405.1 Bullina lineata | reverse complement strand
CCCCCCCCCCCCTCTCTCTCTTTTTATGTTTGTTGAAGGTTGGTAATCATAGGTGCCAATGACTTACTTGACTTATGCCTCTTGATTCCTTAAGGAACATAGGGCCGCTCATAGGTGCCAATATTGTTTTTGCTTTATTTCTGATCATATTGTTTGAAATCTGGGTACAATAAGGACTGTTTCTGAAGCACATTATTGTGGATTGTTTCAATGTGTGGAATTCTCACTCCTTCCACAGAAGAGTTCCAGACCCCAAAGGCCCCGTCGCCAGGAGGCTCCAGCGCTAGCTCCAGAGATGGGTCACCTAACCGGGACACGTCTCCCTTGACCCGAAGCCTCAAGCCCCCCATCATCCTGAAGAAAGGAGCCAGGGGATTTGGCTTCAGCTTCCGCTCTATCCGGGTGTACATCGGAGAGTCAGACATCTACACCTTGCAGCATATTGTCACTGTGAGTCTTGCACACTTTGTCTTTCACATTGCGATCGTGTTGATCAAATCAGCATCATTAAGGGCGTCTGGGTGAAAAATTTTCAAAAGAGTACAAAAATTGAGTTTTGAAAATTAGGCTCGAAAGCTATTTCAATGGACTTTTTCAATATTTTCATACATGTAACTGATACTTTGACATAGGTTAATGTGTTTTTAGTGTAATTCGACAATTTTTACTTTTTGTTGCCATCTAACAGCTACTATATTGGATTTGTATACATAATTTTATAATCTTAAAAGTTCAAAAAGTATTGAAGCTAGAATCCTAAAATTGGGCATGGACTCAGAGAAGTAGTTGTTACACAGCCAGACACAGGAAAAGAATGGGGGATGAATGTGTTCTGTTTGTAGACACAGGAAAAGAATGGGGGATGAATGTGTTCTGTTTGTAGACACAGGATAAGAATGGGGATGAATGTGTTCTGTTTGTAAACACAGGATAAGAATGGGGATGAATGTGTTCTGTTTGTAAACACAGGATAAGAATGGGATGAATGTGTTCTGTTTGTAGACACAGGAAAAGAAAGGGATGAATGTGTTCTGTTTGTAGACACAGGAAAAGAATGGGATGAATGTGTCGCAGATGCAGGAAAAGAATGGGATGAATGTGTTCTGTTTGTAGACACAGGTAAAGAATGGGATGAATGTGTTCTGGTTATAGACACAGGTAAAGAAAGGGATGAATGTGTTCTGGTTGTAGACACAGGAAAAGAATGGGATGAATGTGTTCTGGTCATAGACACAGGATAAGAATAGGATGAATGTGTTCTGGTCATAGACACAGGATAAGAATGGGATGAATGTGTTCTGGTCGTAGACACAGGATAAGAATGGGATGAATGTGTTCTGGTCGTAGACACAAGATAAGAATGGGATGAATGTGTTCTGGTCGTAGACACAGGATAAGAATGGGATGAATGTGTTCTAGTTGTATTCTTAGGAAGTCACAGTTGTTGTCTGGCTTTTTTTAGCAGGATATATTACTTATTAAACAAATAGAATTCTGAGGGTGGGGATACATTTATTATTATTTTTATCATAAGATCCTTCTGCCTATTCCAAGAGACATGAAGATAAAACAAGTTCTCATTTTTTAAGCTCAATCGAACAGGACTAAAACAAGAACTGTTGCTTTCTAAATATTTTGTGGCCCAAATGCTTTTATGTCCTTTCAATGTTCATGATATTCAATATGTGCTGTTATTTTTTTTATTCTGTGGATTTTTGTTTTGTTGTTGTTCAAGGTTTTTTTTCTCCTTATAAAACAAATTAAAACAGCTTTTTAAGATTTTTTAAAACTTTGACTTACTTAGAAATGGTGAAAAAACACCACTGCTTTTTTCTCTCAGAAAAAAAATTGTCGAATCCAACATTTCTTTGTTAATTGCTTTTGAAAATTCTTAAGACTTTCTTCTCTTTTTCTTCCCTGTTCACAGGAAGTGGAGTATAACAGTCCTTCCTTCGAGGCTGGGCTACGTGCGGGTGACCTCATTACTCACATCAATGACGAGAGTGTTCAGAGTCTGCTGCACACCCAGGTGGTTCATCTCCTCAGCTCCGGGAACATAGTGAACATCCGCGCTGTGCCCCTGGACAAGACTTCCATTCGGGAGGGTTCGCGACGCAAGGGGAATCCTGGCAAGATGGCCAGACGCAGCCATAAAAAACAGCAACGTCGGGAGAAAGTGGTGGAGAAGAAGAAGGGCCGTGCTCTCCTGCGCAGGTTCAGCAACAAGAAATCAGACCCTCTCTTCGCCCACGGCTCACATATGGTCCCTCCAGGCCGACAGCAGTTCACTCCCTTGAACCGCTCCAGCTCGTCAGGGGATGGCACGCCCATCCCACATCATGTCAAACTGGGTCGTTCTCCTCCTGTGTCCGTGCCCTGGTCTCCTGACTCGTCCCAGGCAGGTTCCTCCACGTCCAGTTCCCCCAGCTCTAGTGCCCCCAACTCCCCGGCCACTCAGGCTGCAGCAGCTGCTGCCCACTTTGGCCGCCCTAGCTCTCTCCATGTGGTCAAGCACAAGAAGACGGCCAGCCTCAAGTCCCCCCACAGGCGCAAGTCTGTGCACAACTTCCCATTATCTCCCCTTGCCCGGACCCCGTCCCCGTCAGCAGTAGTGGCCTCCCCTGCCCGTAGCCCATCCCCGCTAGCGCTGCCCCACGGCCACCAGGTTGGGAGTTCCAATCTCCCCCAGCAGACCATCCCCTCTCATCATCAGGCCCACGGCCCGCTGCATCACTCCTGTTCTGTGCCAGCCTGTAAGAAAGCTCTCCACACCACGGTCTCTTCAAGCAAGTCTGCCTCTGGCGCCTCTTCTTCGTCGTACAGCAGCAAGACGACCCCATTGAGCCGACCGAAGAGCTGTGAGCCAGGCTCGCCCATACTGAGACGGACGTCATCTCCTGAACGACTCCATCCAAGCTCCGCCCACCAGCGGCCAGCAGTGACAGGTGCCATGGACAAACTCCCACCCCCTCACAGGAAAGTCTCCCTCCAGGACAAGCCCACACAGCCTCCAGACATGACGTGATCCATTCATGCCAACAGAGCCGCTCTCATTCTGTTGTAAGCCCAGCCTCTCTGCCAAGAGAGTGTGAAGGAGGCAGTTGTCGAACCAGCAGAGCATTGCACTTGCTCAGAAAACTTTCCTGATCTGTTCTTACAGAGTTGCAGTTTTTGTGCTCTCGCTTCATTTGTGTTCTCCACTCAGTTGGTGTCTGGTGCATTTTTTGTTGTCTTTCTTGTTGCTTTTCTCTGACATTTACTGGCCTGAATTGTCACTCACTGGGCTTTTTTTCTGAGAAAGTCTGATTTTCAAATACTTTTGTAAACGTGCTCAAACTTGAGTTTTCTTTCCTTTTCTTTTCTGTATCTGTGATAGGGTGGATTGGACACATGATGTCTATAACTATAACAAATAGTTCTTTTGACGACGTCACTGGCTCAGCTTTTGTGCAAATAATCAAAAATTTAACTTAAAAAACCAATAGATCAGGAACTTGATTCTCAAGACCCGCCGACGCGGCCAAGAAAAAGAAGCATACATCGGTCATTAATGACATGTCCTAGTCCCATACAGTTGAGGAACAGGGAGGTTGAGGACATGGTCATGGGAACAGTGGAACAGTTCAGTACAGATCATCTGTAGTGTGTTCATGGAGGGGAGAATCTATGTGGCGGGATGGAAATGTCTGACTGATGTGTATTTCATTTGGCCTGCACCTGAGACAAGCTGGCCCATGTGATGGGAGCCAGTCTTCTGGTTATACTGCTTCACTTTGCCACAGCCGCAGCCTCTTCTTTTGCTCATAAAATGTTGTCAGCCTGTCCGAGTGCTTTTTTTGCTTTCGTAATATTTTTTTTTATATAGATGTAGATAAAAACTTAAAATTGGCATGATATTTTATGTGATAGTGTTCAATCATTTGTGGATATGCTCTTTGTTGAGTAATATATGTAAATATTGTGATGCCTTTTTTTTTTTTGTCGTTGTTATAATGTTTAGGAAATCACCAGGACAAAGTTGAACTGTGGTTTTTTTTTTTAGAAGGAAGGTAAAGAATAACATGACATATTGTACGGGTTTTTTGTATTTTGCAAACTTGAGAGGGCTTTCTTAAGAGGTGTTGATGCTTCATGGTGATGACAGCTTGCATCTGAGATTTCTATTGAATAATGTTAGACTGTGAACAGCTCAATGCTGTATTGGTATGATTGGTCAGTGAAGAGAAACGTGAATGTTGTTCATAATGAGGTATTATGAAAGAGTCTTCATAGTTCTTAGAATCTGCATTTGTCCTCAAAGTTGCTATAACTCTAAGAAAGTATTTTTAATAGGAAAGTGGGAAAAATTTATATTCGCAAGTTTCATCGCTTCAGAAATTTTAAGAAAGTTAATAAATGCTCTGTCTCTTAATCAGAAAAATTATTAATGCCAAAAAGACAGACCCCATTTGCTCAATGTGAATCATGACTTGTCAATGATGTTAAAAAAAATAGCTTTCAGGGCCTTGCCTATTGTGAAGTTGCCTCTCACTCTCTCTAGAAGAATATGAATGAGTATGTCATGAGTGCGTGGTCAATTTCAGCTGGACTTGTGTGCATGTGCATTTCTACCAAAAAGATTATGATTTGTGAAAGTAAGAAAACAAGTTTTGTGTACCGGTACATGTCTGTTTTGTACGTGTAGGCCCAAAGATGGGAGAGTATAATATTGTGTAATGTTTCTTCTTTTAACGTAGTACACGTAGTCCAATTATACATAAATATCAGGCTTTCCTTGAAGGAGAAAGCAATGAACCCACTTGTACATATAATCCACAATGTAAAGTTGACATTGTTTATTACTGAAATACTTTTGTCTTTCATAGAATGTTTCTATGTGGCTCATGTTGCTTGTAGTGTGTGCATTTAATATATTGACCTCTACCGTTACGATGCTGAGGAACTTAATTAGCCTCATGTGTAAAGGGATTTGACGTACATATCTTGTACATGTCGATGTCAAGCAACTCGTACATGTATCAAGTTGGCAAAGGCACTGCCCGTTTTGGCCCCATTTGTAATTACACTTCTTTTTTTTTTTTTTGCGAACGTTGTATTATTCCTCAAGGCATGTACATTCAGTAGGTACATTTTTTAGAGTCCTGCGTCTAAGTTATTATTTTTATTAATTTCATACAATATGTAACGTTATTTTAAATTTTGGTATGGTGGCTCCAAAATCGATAATGAAATTCAAAGTCTTTGCACTGACACCAAGAACTTCGTGATTGAACTGGTGTTTTGTAGGAGCAGGGTCCATACAGTTATGCACAGTTACTACAAAAACTGATTTTTTTTTATTTTTTTTTTACATTCTAAAAAGGGAAAGAGAGATAATTATATTTAACTTTTGAAATGATACATGTAGTGAGTATTTCAATATTTCTGGACTATACAGGCATACCCTACTCAGAATTTCTTCTCTCAGCCTCACACAAAAGTAGCAGACAAGAAGTAGTGGGGTTAATTTGTAAACTACATTAACTACATTGAAGACTGGAAATGTTTTACCTTTTTGTGCAATGATTTTGTCAACATTGACAGTGGCTTTGGGTGGAGCAGAGTCAGCTATGCTTACCGTTGCATTAAGAAAAAGAAAAGAAGGTGTGGATTTTTCTTACCATAATGTTACTTACTGTGTCATTTGATGTATAGATAATTGAGACCCACTTGTCATCATTACTTGAGAATATATCGTAATACATGTAATATGCTTCGTGGATGTAGATGTTTCCAAGCATTATTGTGCTCCATATAATATTAAGGTCAGTTTTTTCAGATTAGCACTTACTGAATTGTGTCATTCAAAAAATATATTTTTATGTATTCTCAGGGCATTTTTGGGGGGGAGGGGGAGAGATGAAGTGATCCACTGGTTAAGACTCCTCGCTGCTTATGTTATCTCAGCTTCTCTTGTGCTTGACTTTCTATGGTCTGATGTGTTAGAAAGGATGACTTCAGATTTGAACATCACAAGCGTGGAAACTGAATCTCACCTAACTTGCATTACTAGTTCTTTTTTTCTGAATCATTAAGCACCCAACTCAAAAGCTGTGTCAAGATAGAAAAATTGGGATGATTTTAGTTTAATTATGAAATGAGTGTGCTGATTAGGAAAACTAAGTCTATCTTTGTTTTTATTTTACTACTTATTGACTTAAGTACCGCAAGCCTAGAGAAGCCCTTATGTGTGTGACTTTTAAGTTTTTGAGCTAGCATCACTGAGAAAAATGATTTTGTGTTGTACAAATATTTCTGACCTTTTGCTTCCATCACTGCCATTGAAAATGAGATTTGGTTCCATGTTGTCCAACTCACTTGAGGTCAAATGTATTGAAAGGAAACGGATGTAAAGGTTGCGATCGTCTTCATACCATAATACTCTCAAGTTTGTAGGCTGGTGTTTGCACAAGTTGAAGATGAAAGAAGACTTTTTAAGGTGGATCACAAATGACTTTAAAATAAACTTAAATAAAGGAAGGGGACGCTTGCACTCACTCTGATAAGTGATACACTATATGGAGTATGATCTTTTGTTGTTCTAACTACTGTATAAGAACAGTTTTTACAGTAAATTATTTCATTGCCAATTACTAGTATGGCGTATTTTTACATGTAGCCTACACTTTTTTAATTTCCTTTTTTTTTTTAAACCAAGCTATAGCTGGACGTCATGAAAGTTGAAAGACGAAATTTACAGTGGGAATTGTTTACTTTTTTTCCTCTTATTTTTGGATCATTTCAGTGATATCCTCCAACAGTATTATATTTGTGAAAAGACTAGACTTCTCCTTGGATGCTTAGCTAGCCTACAAACTACATGTTATTAATGTGTGCCTATTTCAAAAATACATTGTGTGTGTGTGTATACATGTACATATAAAACACCAATACACAGCGCACGCTTCCCCCTCCCCAGCATTTGTGCCACTCATGTCATTTATGATCTTCCTAATACTACAGTCAAAAGTGTGAGGGTGTAGCAACAGGAAAAATTGGGGAGCGCCCCAAGCTACACAAGATTATACAGTAACAAAAGTAAGTCTGGAAGGAAGTAAGCTGTGGTAATGATGGATAGCATGTAAAAATGTAAAGCCGTAGTGATACTAAATTTGCTACAGTAGATCAATGACTGACCTACACTTGTATGTACTGTACACTCTAATTAGTCTAATAATAATGACCACCGGCTGGATGCAGGTGAAAAAGTTCAAAAGTAGCGACATCTCTTGGTTGTTTTTGTCATTTTGTCCATTGTGTTTGTTGTTAGTGATACATACCTGTATGTACGTATGTACTTATACAATGTGTACATCACGAGTACGGTGGTCGTGGAGGACTTTGCAACAACTTTCTTTTCGTGAACTCTTGTATTTCAGTCCAGGTGTGCTGACTGAAACTATCAGTTAACACATGTATGACTATTCCCGTACCTCTCCCATGTTTTCTGATTTACCAGGCCACTGAGTGCCAGTAGCTAGAAGTGCTTACTTATGGAATGTCTTGTTGCAATGTGTTGTATGATCTCCATCTCATGTGTTTTTGATGCGCTGCACACTGTTGATGTACTGGTATTGAACTTGTGTATGGGTCGAGTGTCAAGTGCACAGCTATGATTCTGGCTTGTGAGGAGTAAACAGAAACTTCATGCATCTACATTGTATGAAGAAGAATAAAAATCTGTGACTTTCATCACCTGTTTTGTTTTCTTCTTGCTTACTGGCATTTTATTTTTTTTTATTATTACAGTGTGTGTGGCGTGTGGTCGAATGGTTAGAGTGTAGGACTCCTAATCCAGGGTCCTGGGTTCGAATCCAGCGGCACCATGTGTAAAACATTTTTTCTCTCCCCACCCAGGTGCAAATTGAGTACAGACATATTCTGCTGGGGAAGGTTAACTATGGCAATGGATCTGATGTACACTTGTATCGGGATTAAATGAGCGCAGTTCATTAGGAAATTATGATTTCCCAATAGGCCTACATGGTAATGGTTCAAAGTGGGCTGAAAGTGATAGCAAGTTGCTGATGTTGTGAAAATGAATGGAAAGGGAACTGAAGTCACTCCCAACTTCCAAAACTCTGTAGAAAATCTAGATCTCAGGCCTTTTCGGAACAAAGACAAGTTGGAGATGAATGGAAATAGAAGAATGTCAAACTGAATAACTATGTGTGTGTGCATGGGAAGGGGACTTACTCTGCAATAATATAGCTGTGTCATTTGAAAGCAATTTTAACTGGGCCTAAGAATCTTCTTGGTTTCACTGACTAGATCTGCAGTCACGGACAGACAATGTATTTAAAATTATAATCACAAGAAGACAAAACAAGTTCACGTAATTCAAAATCAAACAAGTTAAAATATTTTCTATTTCTGAAATTTATTTTTAAAAAAGTAGGAATACATTACATTTCAAATGAAAAGCGATTTTTGTATCACTACAGAGAGGTCTGTGTATGCGAGTTTGATGACAGGACTCGAAGGCCCAACACAGACCAAAGCTGGCAGTCTGTCTGGATGTGCCACCCATCTTGGAGCCACTGATTCATAAATTAAACCAAATACCTGTACAAAGCATGTTACATTGTGGACTTGTCCATAATCCAATGTATTCATCACTATACTATAGCACATGGTGGTAGAATTCTGAACCCATAAATTACTTTTTCCATTGCCCTTTCCATTACTAATTATGCAATTCTTTTTTTCTAAAACCGGTTTCAATATGGTAATGTTCTTTTCTTATACTTGAGGATACATTTTTTTCCCCAGCAACCCCGTTTTCTCTATACACAGAAAACTGCCAATGTTGGGCTGAATCGACACTTTGGATGACATGAATGGGAAATAACTTATTATTGCTCTTTAGTATTGACCTCATACTAAAAAAAACATTTTCAAATACAACAAGTAGATTCTATTTATTTCAACGAGTTCAAAAATAATTTTCTTTTTACCGCTACACAATATGGATTGCAATGTAACAGAATTCTGCATGCATTTTGGAGTTTTTAAACAAATGACAAATTAGACTTGAGTGGCATAGTCTTCAAGATAAATAGGAAACTGCAGCTGACACAGAAGACAACAACAATTAAAAAAAAAAAAAAGCAAAATAACACAAATTCAAATTAATGAAAATGAGTGTTTTTTTTATTAAATGCCTTTCTGCCAAACAAAAAACAAAAATAAAGTGTACAATTCCAATGACAGTGATTGCTGACAAAAATCAAAAGTGCAGTAAATAATCTTGTGTTGACATCTTGAACTACTTTTGATTTCCATCGTGAAGTGATGATGGTCCCCTAATTCTTACTTGATTTCCAGTAGTTCCACTTCAAACTTGAGATCAGCATTGGGTGGGATAGTGATTACAGTTAAGGATCAAACATACCAATCATACATCTATATATACATGTAAAATACATTAAATATAAGGAAGCCAGGAAAAAGAAAGACAGAAAGAAAGTTCTCTTGCTAATGGAGCATATGAAAATGAACAGCCTATTTCGATAAATTATTATAAAATCATACTTTGAATTAATTTTGAACCAAGGGGAACCACAGATACATACATTACATGTAACTAGTCACGTACCGTACATACTGTTCTGTTTAACCATTTTTAAGGGATCGAGGAGTAGGCCTACATACATATTTGTGTGCAATACACATGTATTATCCTTAATTTAATTTCCTTGTCATACAATGTATACAAAAAAGGAAAGAGCAAGGGCCCAGACGTGGATGCATGTATTTTGGGTAAGCCATTTTAGGGGTTTAGGATGGGTGGGTAGGGGTAATATTGTTGCCGTCCATGATACTGAGGAACTTAATGGCAGTAGAGTATCCTTCGCCATTTCAAGCCAGAGCCTTAGCATTCACAATATTAACTTTAGAACAACCATGCCACATACATGATGTGGTTTTGCAGAGTGCCCTCAGGCTTCAATGTTTACTTATGTAAATCTACTGACTACCACAGAAATTCAATATAAAACATAATTTCAAGTGCAGGTAAATGGGGAAAAGAATGCTTGAAATCTTGAAAAGTGTCAGTGGTGTTTACGCTTTTGGCAGCCTAGTATGACTAACACACAGGTCGTAGCACTGTGGGCCTATAAATATCTAGGAGATTCCAGGTTTTCTAGGTTTTAAAAAAAATTCTAGATCACTCTCTAACTAAGTACATGTATAAATAAAGAACGTTTGTAAAAATCATTCTATACTTCAATCGATTACTCGTCCAACTGCCCGGCGATCGTCCCATGTCCGGTTTCTCAATTTTGACTACGAAAATTAATATATTATATCAGTAGTTGGCAAGTCTGCCAAATATTTAGAAGATTTTAGGAGAAATTGAAAAATAACCACCCCTGGACTAACATTTGGTGCAGTAATGAGTAACAAGCTCTCCATCTGCAGGATTGATGTGACCTCTACTGCCTTTCCCGCATCAGTTTTTCTCATTCTCTAGGTCTACATTAAACATCTGTTCAAACAAGATCTCCTGAAGATATAATTTCCTTAGTGATAGTGATAACAGTAAAATTGATGTCATCGAAAAGAACAATTTCATTCGCTCACATCAATTAATAATAAGTCCTATTTAGATTAGCTTTACTGCGTTTTACTTAAACTTATAACGCTTTGAGTGAGAGAAAAAAAGAAAGGTGGGAGTAGGGTAAAGATGCAAGCATGATATTTATATTTATTGTGAGTAAACAATTGTTCTTTTCGAAATAAAAATGACTATTTAACCCTAATACTGTTGACATGATCTAAATGTTCTAATTTGCAGCAATATGTCTTCACAGCATCCATCACCAAGTCTCAGCCAGGCCACTAGTAATAAAATCGAGCTTTAACAACATCAGAGCTAGTGTTATATACAATGTAGGTATAAATATAACACTTCTTCATACACCAGACAGCCTCGGAACTTTTTTTTTAATAATCAGAATGTGGAAAAAAAGTTTTATGATAAAAAGTAAACATCCATGAATAAATGAATACTTCTTTGTTAATTAATCGTGATAGAAATCTTGATTCTAGTTATTAAATTCTAATTCTGTAACATTGCCTTCTATTTCTCCCCTTCTGCCCCAATCATCGGTTCAAACAGCTGCCATTTTTAGTGTTTTTACTGTCCATAACGATAATTTTTCACAACTTCATGTGAAATAAACCCCCATAAACTATAAATCTGGAAAGCTGAGACCATGTCGAATTCATTGACACAATAAAAGTTACATTTAAACCCATTTGTATGAATTAGGTAGTATCTCAACATTTTTTTAAGTAAATTTTAGCGGCCATCTTGGATTTACACACTTGCGACCACCACAAAATAAATTTTACTAAAACTTCCAAAACTTTCAAAAGGATATGGTCCCCCAGGGGTGCCAGCCTTGCCATAAGCATAATCTGAGGTGATGATCAAATTCGCTTTCTGGCCAAGGCTCAACTGAAAACAGAGGATAAATGTCAACAAACACAAGACTTGTCCAGTAAAAATAAAGTTCCTTCAAAACCTATCAGGCCCATAGAGTCAGGGCTTATCCCAGTTTCATTATGAGAAGCAAACAGACGATTTTATATCATCTCCTGGACAAGACGCTAGTCTGTCATAGAGTTTTACTTCCGATCAGGATATGCCAGAAGACCTACCCAATTCGAGTTCTGTACCAGGGTCACCACTGATAAATCAAATGTGGTTTTCATTTCTGTTGACACTAGGATTTTAGGAAGAAGCACGTCTGGTCTTTGTTTGTATTTTTAAGATGTTCATACATTTTTATTACATTATTATTCTCTTTCACAACTAAGCCATAACACTCCGTGTTTTTGCTTCTACTTTTGTTTTGTTTTTTGTTTTTTTTAACGTTAACATTCAAAATCACATATTTCAGGAGCAGGGAATTTGGGTTCTGTCTAAAGTGTAAATAATGTCTGCAAGAGGACAGAAAAAAGATGTGATATTAAATGCTTCTGCTTCTATTAACTGTCCTACAACAAGTCCAACTCTAAGCATAAAATCTTGTTTTGAGAACAAATCATTTTTTTTGTTGACCCAAAGCATTTCTTATAATGAAAACTAATGGAACTCAACAGAATACAAATGTAAGAATAATATGTAATCATCAAAAAGGATATTTTTATGAATGTAATACAAAGAAAAAAAAAATTCCCTATTAAAAATAGTAAAAAAAACAAAAAAAAGAATTCACTCACCTTCATGAAACCCTCATCCCATCCTGTGTCCAAAAAAAAAGAAAAGAAAGTATGTAAAATGTAATTAAAGTTTCACAAATTAACAATCATTAAAATGAAACCGCACAAATACCTAAAATCAGACACACACAATAATAGTAATAATCTGGCAATTAAAATGCAAAAAATAAAAGAAGCAAAGACGGAATTGTAGAGGGTAACTTACAAACTCAGTTTGATAAGTAGAAATTGAAAACAGAAGGAAATTTATACTGTGGAGATTTCACTTTAACTTTTGGCTTTTATACAAAAATAATAGTAATGTCCATAATTATGATAAACTATTCTACTGAATAATAACAATATTAATAATAATATAAATAAAGTTAGCAGACAATATCAAGAACAAATTCTGCTGAACTATGACTTATTTCTGAATTTCAGTTTTGTTTCAGTCATTAAGGAGGCCGAAAAAGGCCTATCTTTACCTGCTCTTTTCTACAGATTGACTAACGACTAACCAATGACAGAGATGAATTCGAAATGCTGTGGATTATTTAACTTCTGTTTATCTTCCTCCTTTAGATAAAAGAATAGCATCTCAACTTCGTTCATAGTACAAATACATACATCTATGCAAACAAAAAGAAAAGAGATAAGATCCAGCCTATGCCCCCATTGCTTTGAAAATGTAAGAACAGAAAGCCAAGCATAATGTTGCATTTGTGTGATATATTTTTTTTAGAAAATGCGGAATGTTACAACCTGTTGTGATGGCCTTCTGCTACTATTCAGAGAGCAAATTAAATCTCTCTTTCTGCCACCCCTAACACCCCTCTACTCAAATCTTCTTCGTAACGATGCTGCTTACAAAACCAAGTGTCCTTTAGTTTAAAAAAAAAAAAAAGAAATAGGTTAGAAAATAAGAAACTGTGGCGCCATCACCACTTGTTTTTCATCTTGTCTGGACTTCTGGTCCTCTAATCTGTCTCCCACGCTGCTCGGCTCAACCGAATGCAAGGAAAAAGGGTTCCATATGGGAGGACAGACATGTTTTGTTTTTACTTTCAGCACTATTACCAAATTAGCTGTTGGTTTATAATAATGACAGCAATAAATTCGACCTTCCAATAAAGACAACATTTTAATGAAATTTCATTAACAAATACAAAACGATGACCATACAAATATGTCACCGATATCTTACTCCATTTAAACATTTTAACTTGTTATTTTGAGTTTTAAAAAAAAACAAGTTGTGTGTAGCTAAACATGAAATCTTAAAAACTAACAATATATTATAATACATCTTTGGAGATGGGAATTGTTTGCATGATCTCACCTTTTATAACCTGGCCAACACCGATCTGGACCTCAAATGGCTTGCCACGGTCACGTGAAGCATCAAACTTTGATCCATCAGAAACCAAGGTCCCTGTTTACAGAGAAGAGTGTTTAAAATTGTGGCTCACAGTACACTTCCAGAGTTGAAAACAATGTGATTTCCAATATCAAGAAGCAAAAATGAAATACATGCTCCGTCCTAACACAGTCATATGACCAAATGTTTTAAGACGACACTGAGTCCAGTTTACTAGTTTACATTGCACCACGCTTATACATTAAAAAATTGTTTTGCCAACAGATGTGGACTTAAACAAAAGCTCCCTTTTATTCACTATTTATCTATGAATTAAGAAACATCCTTGAGGGCAGGAGCTTTGAACTGCTTTGGACATGACTGATAGTGATAACCACTGTTCAGATTCCATTATTAGATACATGACATGACTTTCAAGTAGACATGTATGATAAGGTTCTAGTTCATCAAAGACAAGAAAATCGCAAAAGGTCACTTCCTTGAAAATTCATCGGCGCCCCAGTGCGCTTGCGACTCTTTGATGAGATGACATATTGGGATAGTATGATACGTTTTGGAACAAAGTGGTCCATTGGCGGGATAGGACAGTTTGGCAAATTCTGTTTTTACTCAAAACTATTACTAAAATTGAAAAGTTGTCGCTAAAGACAAATTTCAATAGTATGTTAGCGATAGGACAGTTCGTCATGGAGCCAACAATATGTGGCAAATGTATAGCAAGGACAAATTTGTAATAAACATAATATAGACAAGGTTACTTTTTGTATGAATCCAACTACACATATTATATATAGCACATACCTATATAATGGACCTTTACAGTCTGACCTTTTGTTGGGAAAGTTTTACCTGAAACAGGAAAACAACATAGTATGAGGTGTAAGTTTATGCATTCATTTTAAAATTTTAAAGGAAAAGAAAAATTCTATGGATGGTTTGTACACCCACTTTGTGTCACGTCGGCTTAAAACTAATTTCTGCAGATAAAAGCAGAAGGTGCATCTAAGCACAAGACGATTTCTAATTTTTTTTTTTTTTTTTTTTTTTGTAATCTAAAGATTTTATACACATGTATTCATGTATTAAAAAAAAATCTAAATCCAAGTATTTGGGAGGATTTCCATACGCAGTGGCATGACGAGAACTTTACTGAACTTCACTCACCAGTGAAATCCTTCTTGTTAGAATGCACACCGAAATAAAGGGAAGAATTTATAGTTTTCAAAGTCCCAAGTCAAGACATTACCGGCACTTGTTTGCCGACATTGTTGTGACTTTGTCTAATGATTTGGTACAGGTTCACATGTTGCCAACTTTTCTTCTTTTTTTTTACTTTAGTTTTAATTTCAGTTTTTTCCCCCTTTTTTAAAGCATGAGTAGATCTGTAATATTATAATGTTCCAACAATGTATGATAAGGTCAAGGGGTAGGAGTATGGGTTACGGTTAGTGGTATGGTTAGGGTTACAGCGTCCCCTCTTCAAGATAAATTCTGCCAGGTGGTGGGTAAATGCTTTCTTCATTGTTTTAGACGAGAAGGTAACGCCACACTGATTCTATTCTATTGGTACACGCGCCGGTGACAGGATCAACATTTTCTGTGTAAAATGGCGATACTCTCTGACCTCTTTCTTTCTACAGGAACAAGAAACCTAACTTTCGAATCCCTACACACCACAACCCCACCTAAAACCCACTGCCCTTCTACTATTCTAACCCTGTTGTATTCCTTTTCCCAAAATTCGCCTCATCTATTTCTACCATTTTGGACCACCAATCTTTCTGTCCTATGATACCATAAAAATGAGGTGGCGAAACCAGACAATTTTGTTTCGTTTCCGTATCCAAATGCCATTCAGTTTTTTAAATGTAAGCTCATTTGCATACTGGTGCACCGCACACTCATCCACATGCAGACACAAAATATACGGATTTACAGACCATAGCAAGTTTTGATCGCAAAATTAACACAAAAGGACAACAGGCACAATGACAGATTAATGACAGGCCTAACGGAGTGTTATCACTGACCAAATCAATCTGTGATTGGCTTACTCCGATTTTAAAACACCAATCAAAACCATGCTTATTTCCTGCCAGACCACCCCTGTCTCCATTACACAACACGCAAGACGTTGGCGGCTCCATTCCATAAAATCATACTTAAAAACCATCTTTATTCTGAGCCCGCGCTGAGATGCCACTTCCACTAGGCCTAGGCAGGTCAAAACAAAGAACGGTGTTGTATCATGGCTGGGTAGGGGTGAGACTGGATTGCGGGGTCACACGACATCAAGAATATGGGGAGGAGGGGGTGATGTTGAAGGTGTCGGTCGGAGAATAGGGGCGGGACACAACAACAAAGCGTAGATATAAGACACAAAATGGGGGGAGACACACACGCTTGAGGCGATGAGAGCGGATAGGCTTGGCCTGCTGAACAAGGGGTGGGGGTGGGACGGGGCAGAGAGAACGCAGCTTTGCTTTCCACCACAGCTAGAGCGGATAGGCTTGGCCTGCTGAACGGGTGGGATGGGGCAGAGGAAACGCGGCTTTGCTTTCAATCACGGGTAGGGCTTAACTCTAGAACAAAGGCAGGGCGGCTGACAGTGTTTCTTGCGATTTAGGCGGTGATTGCTTCAAAAATAAAATCAGTCGGGGAAGAAGACCTTGTTCTTAGGCGGATTTTTTAGTTGAAAACGGGATCTTATGCGGACGAATTATATAAGAAAAATTCCGTTTCACGAGAATGGCGGGTTCTTAAGCAGAGACCACTGTAATTTAAAAAACAAAGATCTATGCTAGGCCTAAAGGGCCTTACACACTTATCATTCCAACCAACGTTGGTTCATCTGTGGCACGCCAACCCGATAGTTAACGGGTAAAAGCGTGACATTCACACTACACCTGTTGCACGCCAACCCGTCTGATGACGGAGGCAAACTGTGACTACAAAAAATATGTGCAAATGCGAGCGTTGTGTTCGAGTCAATTAAAAAAATGCAAATTTTTAAAAAATTTAATAATAAGCAATAAATCGGGGAATCTACGCAAAGACTTTGCTAATTTTGTACGCTGATTTTAAAATTTAATATATTTGTAAGTTTTGAAAAGATTCGGCCAAGATCTTAAAAAATTCATAGGCCTAGATCTAGATCTAGATCTAGGTCTACAGCCTTTTTTCATTTCTGGCGTGGCCATTCCCAGTGATAGTCGTCGAAACTGCCACCAGAAAGTCAAGTACAGTCTGATTTTTCAGTTTGCCCGTGACAGTGCACATGCCATCTAGATCTAGATCTAATCAGTTCTATCCATGAACTGTCGCATCAGACTGTAGCCTAACTAACTTACAAGCGTGTAGACAGCAGTAGCAGGCTTAATCGTCAAGTTTGTTTTCATCAGTCTAGGCTTACCTAGATAGATCTATATCTAGATCTCGAATCTAGCCCTAGATTCTAGATCTAGATCTAGATCTAGAAAATCTATATACATACCTAGGCTACTTTTGCAAATTTTCGTTCATTGTTAGATTTACAATTCAATAATTAGGCTAATAGATCTAGATCTAGATCTAGATCTAGATTTCTAGATCTAGTGCGTAAGATTGAATTCCTTTCCGTACCACAGTCACAGTGAAAACCGGCCGATTTCCGATACACCGACAATTCTATGGAAAATCTCACAGTATGAAATAGAAAAAAAAAAATCTAGATCTAGAATTTACGACTGTCTAAATCATTGAATTGAAACATACCATCTCCAGGTTTGATTGTTTCGATTGTAACTCCCATAATTATATTTAGAATCTAGTACTCAACAAACACAGGTAAGAAGTCCACGCTTCCTTGGTTTGAAAATCTGAGGCTTCCACTGAGAATTCTGTCACGCTGACTACACGCTAGGCCAGAGGCAGGGAGACAGGAGATATGGTGCCAGGTCTCAGTTTTAGAAACCGCTAAAATGGATCGGGACATAAACCGTCATGAGTCAATCCAAAGGACGAAAAAAAAAGGGTGGGGGGTAGGCGTCGTTTTGCAACGGATTCATATGACATAGAAGAAAAGAAGATAAAATTGTTAATTAAATGTGGAAAAGTCAAATGGACATTTTCATTTTTGTCCTCATTTCATTTTTTCTTGTCATTGGCTAAGCGAGATCTAGCCTACTGCATGTGGCACACACTTCCCAAAGGTGTATGATTGGCAAACGATCTAAAAATCATATTTACAGTGACATACGGTTGAGCCTAACTTTTGTGTAGGAATATATATCCAGACCAAGAAAAATAAAATGATAGGAAAGCTTGTCTGTGAGCAATGTGCTGTTGGCTACCGCCGGTTCTGCTAACTACTTTTCATTTTCATACCTTTATTATGAGAGCGCTGGGACTACAGCTACAAAACTTCAAACTGACACAAAATAAAAATACAAAACACAATATTCGTGCGTTTGTTTTTGTTTTGGTTGTTGTTTGTTGTTTTTGTTTTGTTTAGTTTTTTTGGGAGGAGAAGGTTCAAAAATATGAATTGAGAATAGCCAAATTGATGAATGTGAACAGATTTCAAGCCATATTTGTCTATAAAATAGCTGAACTGGCAATTCCAGTCGGCGCACTGGTTGGCTACCGCTAGGTTATAGCACATAGTAAGAAAGCTGTGTCCTCGCCTCGACCATGGCTTCACTTCCTTGTCATGCCGGATTTGCTCTGAAGACTTCGAAGGGAAAAGGCGGGCACTTGCCACTTATTTTTATTGGTCCACGTAGATCTCGGCAAGCGCACAGAATAGATCTACAAACATCAAATTACAGAGGAGGCTGTCAGAAATTAGTAGATTACGCCGCAAGCCGAAAGCACTAACTTATAATTTGATTTTCAAAAGAGTAGACCAGCCTGATGACGTAACAAAAAGCTGAGAAGGTTCAGTTAATTTCTATAGGCCTACAGACAGTATCGTAGAAACTATACGACTATATTACTAAGCTTAAGAATAGTCTTGATCTGCAATAGTGGCACATTGTGCTCTACTGTGACAGTAATTCTGTTCGATAATGCTCTTTGCTCACATCAAACCAAAAAATGGACGTAAAAAGGCAAAACACTGCCAGAAAGAGAAAGAAGTCAGCTACGAAGTTGCCTTTCTGCTGTCAAATCCAAACATCCCCGTGTATTATTTGCTAATAAATGCCATCTTCGAGCCAAATTTCACATACCACTGCCAAACATGGTCCCCTGACAATGTAATAAAGTGCTTTTGGGGGGGGGGGGGGGGAAACAAGATAAACAATTATATTATCAGAGATATACAAGGGAAAACACCAGTTCTACGTCACGTTGGGGAATAGGGAATCGAGTTGTTCGATCACCCTGCATGAATGCCTTCTAACTTCTAACCAGCTAGATATAAGATACATTGTACACGTATTCTAGATTTAAGCCTATGAGGGCCAGAGGAAGACGAAAGGCGATCCTGGAGTGATTCCGTGGCAGACAGACACTGAAAACCCACAGTTTGTTGGCCTTTTCCAGGCCACAACGCTCGCCGCAAACAAGTAGCTAGCATGCACTATCTCTCCCCGCGACGCCAACGGGAACGAACGGAAGGATAAGAAGTGAACTAAAGTAAAACACAAAACCGAAATGGTCAGGCAGATCACATTTGGGGGCTGCGCGAGTGTGTCTGTCGGGGGGTGGGGGGGGGGGGGGGGGGGTGGATTTGTGCCTCAAGAACAGAATACGGTCT
>JBDFRD010491971.1:0-16392 GCA_039654405.1 Bullina lineata | reverse complement strand
TGTCCTAAATTTTCAGCCTTCCCTTCATAGATTTGTAATAGCTGGCTGTATGGTTCTGTTATCATCCATGCACCCCCTCATAACACTGTGAAGCTTTTAGGCAGCATTGATCAGTGCATGTGATAATTGTTAAACTCTCGCACACAATGGATTTCTGGTCTTTTGTAATAGCCAAAGTCTTAGTTTTCCCAACAAGAGCAATTTGAAATTAGTTCAAATACAGAGATTTTGAATTATTTTGAAGGGACTTTCAATCTATAAGAATAAGGAGAAATTTGCAATGCAAGGTTGAATGAAGTGGAATGCATTGTAAAATGATCAGACTATTACACAATAATGACACCTTCCACATGACATTATAAATAAAATAGAAATCGATAGGTCGTTTAATTATGAACTTTCAATTTCAATCCCCATTCACTTCATGACAACAGCAGGGCTGCCAACCCATCGATACCGATTTTCTTAAAAAGAGCTCAGAAAATTAGAAAAATGAGACAAATATTAGTAAAACATCCAATGCCGCTTTATGCGATCCACATACCTTCAACAACTTTCATCCTTTTCCTTCCAATGGTTGTTTACACAAGCATTTTACATAGGGTTATTGAACTTGTATCATAATGAAATTCTCACTAACTGAACTAACTGCTATTCCTTTTCACATACTTTTTACCATAACAAACACACGGTCATGTTCGGTCACATTGATTGGATACAACAATTTACACCTATTTACATTGTTATTTCATGATAAGCCTCTCAATTTCCAGCCAGAGAAAGCTTGCAAGCTTTCGTAACATTGTATGAAAAATTCATAAAGGTTGGCAGCCCTGCAACAGTATATTAAGTAACATACTATGGAATCAAAATAAATGAACTAAAATAAAGTGCTGATATTGATAGAGTAGCTACATTTTCTTTCTGCATTGTCGGAACAATAGATGTAAAATCATTACAATGGAACAAAATGGGACCCGCCTGTGAACGTCGACAACTTTCATTAAATCCACTACCTCACAGATACACTTACCTTAGGAGTCAAGAGGAAGTACTGGGAGGAACTTCTCTTACAAACTGTTTGTACCACCAGTTCAAAGATTTTTCGCTCATTTTCTGCGTCCATACCCTGCAGAAAGTGGGTAATATGAGATTACTTCTTTGACTGATGAAGATGTTTGAATCAAACAAAAAGAAAAGAAAGCAAAGACTGCTGTAGAACAGAGGATGGTAATAAATTTAATAATATTTCTTGTTGTAGAATCGAGATATATGCAAAGAAAGATGCTTTTTAAATTTAAGGAAATGAGGAAAACAAAAGTGTGGTGGGAAGGGCAGGCATCATATTATTGCTTTTGTTGCTGCAATTTCTCTGTCTCAAACGACTGACACTTTTCTACTTTAACTCTAATTTTCATAGCCCCCCAAGTGAAAATATTTCTTAATTATCATTCAGAGCAAGTTATTAATAACAGTGATCTATCTGTCATTCACATTTTGCTTATTCCTTTTCAATGCTTTGTTCCATGCTCAATTCAAGTAGGTTACTGGTATTTTACACGTGAATTTGAAAGTTCATTTTGCAAAAAATCAAAATTGAAAGACCCCATTTTTTCAAAGCAGCAATTCAGAGAACGAAGGCATTAGCCTTGACAAACCATCTAGAAAGCCTTACTAAATTCTGAAGGCCTATTTTATTTCAAGTATTCAGAACATAGTAAAGATATCTACAATCTTAAGTATTTCTACTTTTATTATGCCTCCTTATCTCAGCATGAACAATTTAAAGTATCATTTCAGTCAAACACCAGCTCACCTGATTGATTTCATCCACAACCCTAAAGGGACACTTGGTCAGCTCCTGGAGAGCCATCATGTACAATACAGTGGACACACTCCTCTCGCCCCCACTCTGAGCGTGAGCAGTGAGTTCACGGAGGCTTTCATCATCACGAAACTTTACTTTGATGCAGATTCCATACTTCTCATAGTCCTCCTACGGAATGCATGTCCAATAAATTCACTTTGATAGATTTCACATATATCTATCTTCCCAAATTGACATAAACAAAAATTAAAGCATTTTCTCTTCTTGATTACTGATTACGACATAAAAGTGACTCACAGTGTCTCACCATTTAACCACTTTAAGAAATAAGAAAACATGACTGAATACACGACCTACTTGATGGTTTGTAGTTCGTGATTCTTCAACTTTATTCCTCATTTGGTAATTTGAAACAATTGATAGGACTATAGTTTTTATAAAATACTGCATAATAAAACATCAAGTCGAGCTAAAGCAAACACAACTGTCTCCAACGCTTAAGAATTCCTTTTTATGAAACAGAACACTTAAGACAAAACCACGACAAAAGCACGGCTGAGAATTTCATGACCATCCACCTTACAGTCTGAACTGTATTTTTAAAAAGGTCAAGGTTTACATTTTAACCACACTGAATAAACAAATAGTAATGACAATGACAATTACACAATTATGTAACAATAATCTTTCACAATTTTACTGTAAACTTACAGAGTTCTCAGGAATGCTCAGGCTAACTTCTCCACAGCATTTGAGGCAAGAGAAGAAGTAACTGAAGTTGACGTTGATCTGAGCAATCATTTTATTCAGGGGCTCAAGCCACTTCGTCCTTGCTTGGGAAATGCACTCTTGCTGTGTGAGCCTCCTTGCCTCTCTGTCATTTAACTCACGTTCCATCCTAGCTATACTCTCCTGCCTCTCCTCATAATCTCTCACCACCTGTAATAAGTAAGACACAAATGAGAAATTAAAAAGCCTAAATTTTACAAACCAAACATCTTTCAAATTATCAATTTCAAGTGTGTATAAAAGTTAACACCTTAGAGACCTGCCTGACACTGACCATGGATCTTCTTAGTGCGATGAGTCACATATATGTGATTTTCTCATCAGAGTGCTTATCACTTCCAAAATTTTAAAGAGGGATAAGGTAGAGAAAAATTGGAGGGGTTTAGAATTTGGTCACCCCAAACGCGAGAATACTTGTCAGTGGTCCAGTGTCAATTATTATAATTTAACTGACTGTGAATTGTACATAAAATTCACCCCAAATATGACAAAATAGACTTTTCAACAAGATTTCTCCCACATCGTTTTACATCTTGTGCCATGGATCTGAGTGTTTTCATAGAAATCAAGACCAAGTGTGTGGCATTAGCTGTCGCATGAAAGGAAGGTATCAGTAGCATTACCATGAAATAACATTATAAAGTTAATACATTTCAAGCCATGACACTCACACACATTCCCCCCAAATGGAACAAACTCATGCAAATAAACTGATTTATCATATCCTATGGTATTCCTGATGCTGGAATTAAATTAAGACTTTTAATACACACAAACAGATGTCATAGTTTAATTCTTACGCTTTCGTCTACTTGGAACATGGACTCTGCTCGAGCTTGCACGCTGTGAATTTCACTGTTCAGCTCTTCCAAGGTTTGCGGGGCATTACAAAAGTCTTCCCAAACGCCTCGCTGTCGATGTGAATTTTTTTAACATTTTTCAATTTTTTTTACATATCAAGAATGTAACGCATATTTTTCTGTTCATAATAAATTTTGCTTAATAATCACTTCTAGCCTAATCTTCTTCTTAATCACAAATCCACCATAAAAGTAAACTAGATCTATAGAGACAATATTTAACTTCAACTTGTCAAGAAAGAACCAAAAACTTTCTCCGATAATGAAATAATGAAAAAAAGAAATCTTTTAAAGTCATGACATTAAATCTTGTTCAGGACAGAAAAAAATACAGTACAACTCGGATATAACAAACTTGGAAATAACAAAATCTCTATTATTGCAAAACGAACCCCAACTCTCGCTTAACTTTTTATTATATGCCAACTTATTCACAAAAGTGAATCCAACATAATTAATTTTTATACAATTTACAAAAAAAAAAAAATCTTCCACAAACTGCCCCCACCTCATACTTTGATTACACTCCAGTAACTCTTCTGTTTTTAACTGTCTGAATGACTTAAACAATAGAGGCCAACAGGTAGCTTCTGGTGCGCTTAGGAAATTACCTTTGTTAGTTCATCCTTCAGATGAGAATTTGAGTTGATTGAAGCCGCTCTCTTCGCCTCCACCAATTTCTCTTGGGCCTGCTGACTCAACTCTGCTGTGTGCTCCTTCAGGCTCTCCACTTCTCTCTATTCAGATCAGATCAAAAGTTTAGAAGAATAGGCTTAGACTAAAGGAAACAAGAATGCAAACCAACCTTTTGTTTTATCACAAAACTCCAGACACCATTGACTCACTCACAACCACCAGACAACCAGGAACATGCATCAACAGTATGATACCCAACAAATGATAAGCGCTACATGAAAAGCAGGTAGCAACATGTATGCCTGGAAGACACTTTATCAAATTGCATTGCTGGCTTTGATCCTGTATACAAAATAAACTATATCACATTCCAATAGCCATAAACTTCTTTACTGCTCAGATTCAGAGCTTAAAGAAAAGAAAACAACAAACCTTTAATCCATCATATTGCTGTTTGAAAAGTCGAATTTCTCCTTCCAGCATGTTAAACTTTTGCATCCGGACAGAAATCTTCAGGCTTGCTCTCAAACGTTCCTTGGCTACTGAAAGACAAGCCTGAGGCGGATTTGACAAACAGATTAACATCAAGAGAATAATTCTCTGAGAATATAATACTTTTCATTTAGTCTTTTTTTTCTAATAAATCAATTTTCAGCGGCAACAAAAAAGAAACCAACCCATCACACAGAAAATTAATTCTACCTTGATTTACTAGAACTACATGCCTCAAAAATGCAGTCTGTTTGGTAATTTCAGGGGAAAAAAAAAAAAATATATATATATATAACATAATTGAAATTAGAATCTTGTTTTTATAAAATTGTTTATATCAAATTAAACTGCAAGTTGAAAGAAAAATATTCAACAAAAGAAAAATCATCTTGTTTTTTCGGACAGAAATGGTGTTTGACAATCAAGTTACCTAAGATAATCAAATTATTTATGTTCATGAAGGAAATATCAGATGTCAAAGCAAGCCATAGAAAACAGTTCTAAGGTAAAACATCACAGCTTAGCACAGTTGTTTACTTCTCTGGCTTTCTTGATTTGCTTGAGTAGGTTGCACTTTTCCAGCACAATTTTGGTGATCTGTTCTTTCAAACGTCTCTCTTCTGCAGGAACATCCAAAGCTTCCTTCTTCACTTGCTCTATGCTGAGATAAAAATTATCAATTTTTTTGTTAACTTCATTTACAATAATATTTTGGGGAAAAATGTAAGCAGCCATACTCGTTTCAATTTCATGAGAGCATTAAAATTTCTACAATTCATCGGTCTGTATAAACTTAAAACTGGGAAAATCCTTTGCGTTCTTTATGCCATTCTGGAACCCACTTTATTCAGAATAGGTTACATATTTGACGTTTGCATCCACAAGCTACAGACTGTGGTGGAACAAAAGGAAGATAAAGATTCTAGTTTTCCTGTTCAGTTTTAGCCCAACTGCAACCCAGAAAATAAATTGTAGATTGCCTTAACCCCATAGTTGGAGTAAGGAGTCGTACTCTGCTGGTTCACGATAAAAATCAGCTGCAGTTCTTGTTATGTACTATTACAACAACCAAAAAAAAGTGTGTACCAATAACACAACAAGCATTTTTCTTTTCCCCAGTTTTGTCTTGCTGTGAAAATAACTTGCAATACAAAGCTAGATTCTATCTAGAAACTCACTTCATACACTTAATTCACAACTATTTACTTCATCAAATAATAGGCCTGCCAATGGTACATTTTGAGTGTATTGTGCCGTTAATTTGGTTTTACCCTTACCGCTGTTTCTTAGTGGTAATTTGATTCTCTATATTTTTCCGTTGATCTTTTTGCTTCATCATATCTTTCTGTAGAGAAAAATACAAATATAATATAAGTGATTAACTAGAAACTTATCACACTAAGAGAAATGAAGAACTTATTTTATAAATAAAGTATTTTTCTGTTTTCTTCATGGTGCCAACAATTTAATAATAGCTTGCATTTTAGCAACTATGTATTCTGTCTTCTATGGAAAGCAAAGATGCAAAAAAATTATTTGAAAGTTTTTCTGAGAAGCATGTGGAAAGAATAGTCACTAACTAATTAGATCTAAAAAAAAAAAACTTTCCAACCTTCTGTGTCCGTAAAGCATTGATCTGCTTCTCAAGTTCTTCCGACTTTTTCTGAAGGACCTTGTAATCTGCTTCTTTGCTCTGAGAAGTCTGTTGTAACTCCTGAAAGTGAGAGTACATTATGTTTAGCTTGAAAGTGAGAGTACATTATATTTAGTCTGAAAGTGAGAGTACATTATGTTTAGTCTGAAAGTCTGTTGTAACTCCTGAAAGTGAGAGTACACTATGTTTAGTCTGTTGTAACTCCTGAAAATGAGAGTACACTATGTTTAGCCTGAAAGTGAGAGTACATTATGTTTAGTCTGAAAGTCTGTTGTAACTCCTGAAAGTGAGAGTACACTATGTTTAGCTTGTTCCCAAAATATGTAAGTACTCTACTTTTCTATACTTATATTCTTGTCATCCATTTTCAATATGCACATGCAAAAAGCTCAATGAGCATGTTGGGCTTGACCCACACCTATATAATGCATCTCTGGGATTCAAAACACTTGAAAATTGTAGTCTTCAAAAAGGCGAAGTGTTTGCTTCAGTAACAAAGCTGTCAGCTGTGTGTAATCTGTCTTAATATCTTCATGAAAGACAACAGCAAGCTTAAGTGGAATTTCTTCCCAACAGCCATGTTTGCGCATCATCACAGCACTGAATCTTCCACATATCATGGAAATACAAAAGCGGTGTAACATATAAATATATATACATTATATTCCATAATGAATATTCCACTTCAAGAAAAGGCTTTTGTCAATGTTTAAAATAAACTACTCTTCCTAGCTTTTTTTTTTTTTTAATTTTTAAGATACTTCAAAAGGTTTTGCTATGCAATTGAGCAGCACTCCTTGACAAAATTATTTTCTAAAATCCCGCCCCCCAAAAAAAAGAAAAAAGAAAAGTAACAAACCTTCACTTGGAAATCCAACTCTCTTTCTCTTTCCACGTTTGCAGAAGCTGACAAGGCCCTAGCATCCCTGCACAAAGGAAAGCAAAATTAAAAATAAGTCAGCACGACTTATTCAATAAATATAACAGATAAAAGTATAGGCAGGCTTGGAGAGAAAAACTGAATATACCCCATCACAGGTATTTGAGACTTAAAAAAAATTTCAGTGGCATCCTTAATTCTTCATTAAATCTATAAAGTGCCACCTGAATATCAGATCTAGTTACGCAGTTATACATGTGCATGCATCCTTGTTCGTCATGCAACCTCCAGGTCAACGAACATCGTGTAATCATTCACAAAGGAAGCTGCTTTGACTGTGCTTGTTCAATGTTGGTTGTTATTTGCATGCCACTATGGTAGGTGCTACACATAGCCACCTGCCTTGACCACTTAAACCCAAAGATAAAACAACATGTTTTCCTTTAACATTTCGATGCTTTCTCAGTCATTCAAATGCTGTGAGTAGTGCTATAGGGCACAACCCCATCCCCAACTCTCTCCTTGATCCTTAGTGCCAAAAGAAAGTAAGTATCAAGACATGTTGACAGATGAGACATACGAGCAAAATGATTTTTTTTTTTAAGGCAGCTTATTATATTGTTCTCATATTTTTTTGTGATTAAACTTACTTTAAAGCCGAGTTTCTTGTTGAAACATTGTTGCTGTACTTGGACCTTTTTATTGCATACTGAAAAAGGACACATTTACACATTAAACAACCATACTTCAAATTTAAGAAAACTGTTGAAAACAAATAAAAACATTCTGGGGCCAAATAGAGTATTTTGACTCAATTTTTCACTAAATGCAAAATAATTGTTTTCAAAAAGATTTTAAAAAAATTACCTTTCTAAGAGAACAGCTTCAACAAAAATAACAAGGGCTGCATAAAATGATCATCAAGACTCCGGGGTTTAATTAATATTGCATGTCATAACGTTCTCGAAAACTGGCTTAAGAAAAAGTTTGAAACTAGCACACAACAACATGTAAGCAGTTTTTTTTACTTGGACACTTGGCGTGTAGAAGGTAGAAAGTTCAGGGCACTCCTTCACAATACGCTCTGCCTGATTACTGATTCCAGCGTTACCAATAGGAATGGTGTGGACCCTATACATGAGGCGCAAAAACCTCATCACTGGCTCAGGACAAGTAAATAGCTCATCCATGTAGCGTTCAAACCCGTATTTCCTGCAAAAGTAAAGAAAAAGAACTATTCACATACATGCAAAAGAGCAAACACAACCAAATGAAGCTATCCCGTAAAAATACACAAAGACAAACCAACTTTCAACATTACTGTCTTCAAAGGAAAAAAAAACAACTGAAGCCAAAGCTTTTATTCACTTCTTTTTGCATTTATTCACATACATGTACTTTCTTGTCCATTCTGCCCTTCCCTCACAACACCAATAGAGAAAAAGGCTACCCACGTTAGTCGTATGAAAGATATACATGATGAATATCCTTTTGAGGAAAGCTTCTAATCTATGAGTATGTACACTCAACAAGTTACAGCCACATGGGTTAAAAAAAAAATCATCAAAAGGCTGAACACCTTTATAGAAAAACATATTTTCTGATGCAAGACAAGCAAAAGAAAAACAAACCTTGCTTCATTTTATTGATTTTTAGTAAAAGTATATTCTCTGTACAAGTATAATGAACAAGAATCCAAGTTAATCCAGTTAATCGCTGATTATATACCCTCAAATCAAAACTGTTCTGCAGTGTCCATCCATCATAAAAATTTCCGTTTGCTTGTTAATTCATCAAGCACACATATTAGCAATTCCTCCAAGACAGATATGCATGCCCTCTCCATCCTCAGCTAAATTAATACAAAGTAATAATAGCATTAAATATGGAATGCAGAATCTCCATCAGTTACAGTGGAATATTCATTACTACAACAGAAAAAAAACTGTAAAAACCTGTAAAAACTGATGGGTTTTGGTGACGCTGTCTGAACTTCATTTGCAGATGGTGCTTTTACACAGTTCACTCTCAACTTCAATTCGTTTTTCATCTTCGCCATAAAAAGCATCAGATCACTTGGATCCTCGCAGACAAAGGATCTCAAGTCGTTGAAGGAAATGTGTGTTTCCACCAGTCTTGCATCGGCCGGGTTGGTCACATTTAACTGCAGGTAAGAAAGGAAGCTAATCAACCAACAAAAAGCTAACAAAAAATGTATTAAGGTAAATACTGTATTTACACATATTCTCATATTTACATCTTCTCATGTAACTATCTGGGTCAAAGACTTGTCAAGTAGAACTGAGTAAAGCATGAGTAGTGTATGGGCAAAGCATGGACATGTCATTGACGAAACTGGTTTGTAAACATTTAGGCCGCTTAACAAGCCGACAAGATTCTGATGGCTGCCACCAGTAACCTGTATAAACAAACTTAGTGGCAGAATATTTCAGCCTCATCAAATGACAAGTACCACACAGCCATATAATATGTAAGTATCTTGTGTCTGGCAATGTGGAGAGTAGTACAGGGAATGCCACAGAGGAGTCTCAGATAATTGCGCAAGAGAGCCAAGGCATGCTGAAAACATTTAGTACAATACGTGAAACCAGAAGATTTACAGCATTCATTTAAACCTACTTCAAGCACTCCGAGGCTGGAATATTTAGTCCCTCATGACATGAGCTAAAACATGCTTTGAATATTTTGGGGTTCTTTTTAAACACTGAGACAAGCCTTTAAATTATTTAAAATCAAACCCTGAAATAAACGTAATTTGAATATCTTGTCAGTACAAACTCAAAAAAAAATAAAAAAGGAACATAATAATTCTTCACACCTGCATAACCTGATTTGAACAAAAGGGGCCATTTTAATCAAAAGCACTATGAATATCACAAAAAACAAAAAAGAAAGGAAAAAATAAAGTATGCATTTCCACAGCATTTCTATAACCAAAACTTCCCTTCTATCCCTGCATGTTATGCCTGTCACTTCATGGCTCAATGATTTGACCCCCAAACTTGCAACCAGACTGGTTTCAAGTCCTTGCCACTTAAGTCTTAATTAACAGGGGTCTCAGTGAACAATTTTCAAACCCACTGAAAACTGTCGGCAACTACCTCAATCACGGCATAATAGTTGTATGGTATAGAGTGTACCGATGTATAATAAACATTGTTTATAGATATTTCTATGTACGCTGACCGTCAGATCCACAGATTTCCGCGGATCTGCGGAAGTCTGAGAGCCCTGAATTAAGAAAGACGCCTCATGTTCTTTTCTTCTCTCCTCCCAAGCAGCACACTGGGTATCATTCCCAGATTAATTTGCTTTGAGTGTTAATGTATGACAGACCGGTATCCTGTCTAGGATTTGATTGACTATCATCTGTTGAACCTCGTGCTGCTGAAATTTAGACAAGCTCCACCTCTTTGTGCCTTTTGGGTCTTAAAAAACCCAGCTTTTACAATGTATGTGAAGCACATTGAACATTAACAGACATAATCTAAAGAAAATGTAAATGAATAAATACAGGCAGATTTAAGAATATAAGTAATTGAATCATCTGCGTGAAAATTTATTTCAAATTCAACCTCTTACTTACAGACACTATCATTGGTTCATAAATCATGGATTTGAACAAATGACGATTTTCCCTGAGCCAAACAATCGCTTCATAGGTGTGGGCATGAAGTGTGCGGACTGTTTCCAACCTCCTGTTGTGAACATCTCGAATTTGTCGCCGCTGATTTTCAACCTCTGACAAATAAAAATAAAAGTTAAATTCATATCTTATACAGTTTTTTAGCAGCAAACAAGACTCCTCGCCACATAGACCGTGGAACAGAAATCAGCACATTATATGACATTAGGAGCTGTTAACACCCAACAAAGCAAGTAGCCAGGCCTGATCTGTGTACAACAGGGAATTTTTAAATAAGCAGAAAAAAATAGAATAGGGACATAATTACAGATTAGACACAACAAGTGTTTATCACAAACCTTTAAGTTCTGTCTTTATCGATGAAATTTCTCGTCGAAGATTATCACCATCTGCATGAACTTCATTCATTTTCAGATTGGTGCTCCTCATTTCTACAGCGATTCGTTCCAAGTTTTGCTGAGAATTACAAGCAAAAATTATTTAAGAGACCAATAAGGCATGAGTCAAAATATATGGCTTGCAACAGTAAAGGTTCTTAATAATGAATCATGAATGAATGGAACTTTTCTGCATTTCTCTTGAAAGAAAATTTCCACTTCCAGACATTGAGTAATTGAAAAAGAAAAAAACATTAAAAAAAAAAAAAGTACCACAGATCAGAACATGTAAGACTGGAATGACCATATAGCAGCTTTACACAGATATCACAAAAACCTGAAAGTTCATAATACAGTATTATTGTTGTTTGGGTAAAAATACCCAAGAGTTGAGAGTAAGTTTTTCCACGACAAAGCACTCCTGAGAAAGGACAAACATATTCTGATGTACAACTCACAGCAATCATTTCAGCCTCAGATCCATCCATCTCAGCCAGGGCAGTCTCTAAAGCTTGCAGTTGTTCTTGCCAGACAACCAATCTGTAAATGTATATTTGTTTTAATATTGTTTTTCTTTGCTTTTATCCTTTCAAAACACCAAACTAAATCTGATGAGCCACAGCCCCCAAAAGACTAAAAAAAAAAAAACTGTCATGGTAACAGCTAGAACACAGAATGCACATTACAAGAAACGGAAGGTTGGTTTGAGAAATAAGGAACATTAAGAAACGGCACAAGTGAAAGAGAATAAGGGAAAAGTAAAGACAAAAAACATGAACAGATCAATATAAAGACAAAGATAGAACACAGACAAATGGTCACATAGAGAACAAGGGAACACGAACAAATAATTTCCAAAGAAAGAACACATGAACAAATGATTTCCAAAGAAAGAACACATGAACAAATAATTTCCAAAGAAAGAACACATGAACAAATGATTTCCAAAGAAAGAACACATGAACAAATGATTTCCAAAGAAATAACACATGAACAAATGATTTCCAAAGAAATAACACATGAACAAATGGTCAGAAAAAGACCAAGAAAGAACCCGAACAAATGATTTCCAAAGAAAGAACATGGACAAATGTGTGAAGACAAAGAAGGAAAATGGACAAACAATTGACATAAAGACAATGACAGACAAAACCAGGGAGCAAAGAGAACTGAACTGATTCAATGGGCAGTGCATACCGTTGCTTCCTAGATTCCTCGTCTTTCAGTTTCGAATCAAATTCATTCTTTGCTTCTTCTATCTGAAAAAAACATCAACAGTAGTCTATCATGTAATTCTAAATTAGAAGCTGAGAATTGTTGAATTTCCTCATCATTGCAAAACAATCCTACAAACAGGTGCACTGAATCAAACTTAAAAGAATTCACGACTTTGTCACAGAAATTGACCAAAGTAACATCATCAATGACTTGTGTACATGTTTGTTAATCATCTTCTCTGACATACGACATTCTTTTTATCAAAATGTTCTGAACTAACAGACTGCACCTATATTGGTAACTTCATTATTATCCCAATTAGTTTAGCACATGTTTCTTTGAGTATAAATGACTTAGTATACCCATTACACCTCTTTTTTTCAATACATTATATAACAAAACATCAAGACTTACAAATGTCATTTATTTGAAAAGCTTTACAGTTCAAGCAGCCATGGCTTTCACAAGTTAGTTTTATTAACAAAAATAAATCTTTTTTATAACTAGATTCAAACTGAAATTTAATTTAATTTAAATCTGAATTAAAAAAAAGTTATCATTGCATAATTTGTAGTATAGATCTAAGCCATAGGATTCTACAAACAAAAAATAAAAACAATTTCCTTCACGTCAACAAATAGTGAACTGGCATTCAAGTGAAGACAAGGACAGAAATACTGTTATATTCAGTCAAATTAAGTGGTATGTAATGTTGCAAACTTGTCGTGCATAAAAATCGCAGCTTTTAATAAAGGCCCATTAGTAAAGCTTGTTTAACTTCAATTGTGCTAAGAAGATGATAACATCACCAGATGACAAAACGCCTGTCGAACTGCCATGGATGAACTTCCTATAGCCTAATATACTGGTATCCTATTTGCATCAAACGAGAGAAGGGGATAAAAACACAAATAGAAAGTGCTACAGCAGGTTTCACAAATTGGCTGGAATATTTCTTTTCATTTGGGAACAATCACGATAAAATTAAAACCTAAATTCAAAATACTTCGTACTCAGTCTTTTCAAGATGTGATTTTCCACTTTCGATTCACATCTGTAGACTTAAGATAGTATACAGTTCAAAAAAATAATTCAGAAATTGGAACAACAGGATAAAATTGCTTCCCATTTTGGTTCTGATACTGATATTTTTTGGCTAAAAGTTCTGATAACTGATGCATCTGATAGGAAGTGGGGAAAACATTTTTCATTTGATATACATGTAAATGGGATGAAGATGCACTTACCATGTCAGACTTCAAGTCCTTACGAGTTCTTAGATCTTCCGCTTCCTTCATTTTGATCCGAATTTTTTTCAGCTTATATGGGGAGAAAAAATAAAGGAATAAAGAAGACAATTTATTTCCAAAATGAAACTTTTTCTGTAAACATGTACTCTGTAATCTTTTAAAACATACAATGTCTTTTTTCCCAAAATGATCAATTAATTAAACCACATTTGTAAGAGCTGGTTTAAATATATTCAGGTAGGGTTAGGGTTAGTTACTAAACAAGGTGATGCTGCTTCCGGGAGTCCATGAGCAACATCAGAGCTCATTTTTTTTTTTCATTAAGGAATGCTGATACCATCCTTACAGTTACAGCAACACAATTTCAATTTTAAAAAAGCAGGACTAATCAAAATGTCGAAGTACAAAACTATTCACCATTTCCCTGGTACTTCCTTCTAACACTTCCTGCTCAACTCTGAGGTCGTTCTGCTCTTTTTCGAGGGGCATTATCCGCCTTTTCTCTCTCTTTAGCTCCTCTGACTTCTTGTCTTTCTCTTCTTTCACTCTTTCAAAGTGCCCTCTCAAAGTCTCATACTCCTGAAACAGAAACAATGCAAGCTTTCTTTAAATAGCAAAACAGAAACTGGTTTTCAAACAAAGAAACAAACCGTTTCCTTTAGGACAAACAGTTCGATGAGTTGGCACAGAATAATTTTGAGGCAAGTTTCTATGAGTTTATCAGTCTATACAGCAATCAAACCTGAAAATAAATACAAGTTAATGCTAACACAACAAATATCTTAAACATTTCTAACCTAAATTCAGTTTCCTACGACGGAAGATTCAATACATGTACTACATTAAAAAAATACATATATAGGCCTGGGCTAGCTAAGCCAACCACAGAATAAAAGAGAATGATTTCCCACTAGGCATGGCAGACAGAGGCTCGAGATTAGAAACATAAACATAGGCCAAATATACACTATTAGACCTATCTTTCAGCAGTACGTAAGCTATAAGGTGTGATTGGTTCTCCGACCATACCAAAAAAATAAAACTACATGTACATTTTCTGGTTTTCTCGGGACAAAATTGCTATGCGGACGGACAGCGGAACAAAACCTTAGAATGCAGGACTGTCCTAAGGACACTCGGAAACTCTATGTCATTTCAATAAAGGGCTTTTATGTGAAAAAAAAAATGATATTTTCCACTACATTCCTGAGTTTCTCTATGCACTACTTACCACCCAAAGCTTCTTCATCTTCAGGATTTCTGCCTTCTTCAGAAACGCTTTCCTGTCCACGTAGCACTTGACATCCTGTTCCAGACGTGCGTTCCTCTGCTTCTCCTGATCCAGCTGTTCTGACATTGTTTCAACATCATGTTCCAGGCCCCTGGCACTCTGCCGTGACCATATGAGTTTTTTGTGTTGTTCATACAAATCATCCCTCCCTGCCTGAGAAAAAAGAAGCTTGGTTGCAGGAGGGTAGTATAGCAAACCTTTGAATAGTGCAAAGCGCTACAAAACTGTCATCAATGTTCCACAAGCTATGTCTCTTTATCATTTCTGTCTACCCCAAAAAGTAAGGGACTTCCTGAATTGGATACCATTCTTTCAAAATTTCAGAAAGCAGAGAATCCTAAGGGCTCTATCACCCATCCTCTAAAAAAAATACCATGTGATTACAAAGCTAACATATTCCTGACATCAGCTACAAACTTTAAACACATTTCTGAGTTATCATCAGTTTCGCTCTTCAACTGCTTCATTGAATTATAATTTCACTTCAATGTATATATATTAAAAAGTACTGGTAGTTTAATATGTTAAAATAATATAGTGTTCATAGTTTTTCTGATTACCTCATATTATTATAGTTTAACCTACTTTGTGATTACTAATCAAAGTGCATTATAATTAAAGCATGAGCAACTTTTTAAAAGTAAGCTAGTAGTGTCTTCTGAATTCAATATGTTCCAGAAAAACGCAGAATTTTAATGGAGGAAAAGAAGGCATTTACAATCATAAAGTGAAGTCAAGTAAAGTTCCTTCAAGGCCTATGAGGTAGCTAGAAGCGGAACAGGTGATTTTTACATCATCTCCTAGACAGTCTGTCATGTTATCATAAAAGTAAATCAATTAAGTTTTGACCAGCTTACAGATTTTTCCGTGTTCTCCAGCATCTCTTGTTGAGTCATGCGAGCAAAGTCAGCGACTTTCTCTTGAGGTAAGAACTGACACAAGTTGCCAATCTGGATATTCAAATTAGCCACAGTTTCCTCAACCTGTGACGATGAGGAAAGACAATGTTCCAATTAGTTTTATCAAATGAAAGTAGAAAACTGATAACATTTGAGATGGTGAGGTAAGCTTGTTACCATTCAAAAATAAAATAATTAAGTTTCATTTTTCAGGAATGTTGAGTCTTAGCAGCAGTTTTAAAACAAGACATGAGATTCATAAAAGAGAATTAATTCCTAAACCTTTAGAACTCAATTTTTAAAAGAAAAAAAAAATGTGAGAAAATGTTGAACAACATCTGACAAAGAACATGTCATCCACTTAACATCTTCACATCACAGTGATCACTGCTGAAATAAATGTAAACTACATGTATGTACAGATCCGAAACCTGGAAACTGACTAGACAGGTCACCAACAAGCTACAATCTTTGACAGCTGCTTGAGAAAAATTCTAAAAATCCACTGGCCGGACACAATCAGAAATGAGGATTTATGGAGGAGAACCAAA
>JBDFRD010490865.1:5204-19401 GCA_039654405.1 Bullina lineata | reverse complement strand
AGAGTGACAGGATCTGAGCTCTTGGTGGATTTATCAATCAGATCTGTCGCAATGATAGCTTCTTTAAGACAGTGGTGTGGAGGGAGGTCTTTATCTACTCTCAAAGTTTCTTTTCTCTCCTCTGGGAGGTGGTGTTTGTATCTCAGTTCTGTAGCTTGATGCAGAGGTGATTTTTGTTTCAGTCTTTGTTTTGGTTTCCATTCATCTACAAGTTTCCTGTTTGGGTGGTCATGGCTCATTCTTTTGCTTCTTTCATACATTTCCAGAACAGCTTTATCCCTACGCATTCCAAGTGGTTCTATATTGTTGTGAATTATAAGTCAGTTAAAAGTACATTGAAATTCAGTATCAGTTTTATTACATCACAGCTGCCCTATAGAATGATTATTCAGTATCAGTTTTATTACATCACAGCAGCCCTATAGAATGATTATAAAAACCAATAAAATAAAAAGAAGAAAATAATATACTGTACAGTGTTACAAAACCTTATTCTTGTAGAATATCGGAGAGACGTGTAAAAACACTGCTTTAGTTACTTACGGTACTCCAACAAGCATCCAGGTAACCATGGAAATCAGGCCAAGTAAAGCTGATGCATATTCTCTTTGAGTTATGACACAATCACCAAGAATTGTGTATATCCACTGAATTCCATCGGGGCAGTCACTTGCATTGCTAGCATTCTTGCCAATCATCACATGTTGAGAGTCCGACAAAGGACCAAAGCGTATATATGCTGTCATCTTTCTATTTATTGAATGAGAGCTCAGTGTTTGCTCACCTAAAATGCACAAAAATGAAATACAACAATGTAGAGCTAGAAGATGTTTTACTTTTTAAAAAAAGTTTAGGGATATTCATATAATGTATAATGTCATATAATGAGTTACATTTAATTATGACTGATACCCCCATTTAATCAATTTCATTCCCTTTCTCATAGTTTTATTCTAATTCCAGTATTCACAATTCTTCACTGACCCATTGGATTTGACCCTTACCCTACTTCAGGTAGCCTATATAACCTCTCTTTGTTCTCTCGCAATCTCTCCAGTCCCACAATAGAAGTTACTGAAAGCATGTGTGACTAAGCCTCCAGACAGGGAGAACTGAAATCCAGATGTGGGTGCCTGAGGCCACAAAGACTGTGGGAGCATTTCAAACACACATGGTGTCATAAAGTCACAAAAGAAAGTGCTCCTGGCTATTTTGATTCAGTGTACAACAGAGGTGAGAAGGCTGTCTTTCACATTTGTAGACACAAAAACTACCAATTAACCATTTCTTGTCAGAAGCCTTTGCCTTTTTCACCATGAACTGAACGCATGGTTGATCTGACGCAAGATCTAAAGGCGTAGAATAGATCTTATGAGCCCATGTGATGTATGGGCATGGATTTCTTTGTCAAGTTGGGTTGAGATCAACTTTGATTTTGATTTTTGATCTCGAATAAAAACTTAGGCAGGCTAAGATCTATAACATAAACTACAGATTCAAGATATTTCTTACAGCCAAAGAAAATGCAAGCATGCAAACACTCGGACGTCACAGACTTACAATATCTAACAAAAACAAAAAAAAACACACCTTTTCTTCGTTTCTCCAATAGGCGTCACCAACTCGTGACTTAAAATAGGCGGAGTCTCACTTGTTTTGTATACACGGAGCCATATTTGTGACCTTTGCCCTATTTAGGAAAGCGTTCAACAGGCCGAAAATTCCCTTTGCGAAAGATTGACTAGGCCTATCGTTGACATGTTAACATTTGCAAGCTTTTTGTAACCAAAAAATAAAAATGTGTAAAATTTGATGTAATATCATTGTTTTCATGCTTTACTATTTAGATAGTTCAAGATGTTCTAATTGCAATGAATAAGTTGCATATCTCCATTTAAAAAAATCAATCACATCCAAACCCAATAGTTGTGAACGAAGAATGACCCGGAAATAAAATGTGTTTACCGAATATTACCGAAGTATCTCCATCAGGTATAGTAAAATAGCCATATTGAAAAATAATCGTAAATATCTTTCACCATCTGTCTCTTATTTTATTACTTTCCCCCTTTATTCTGTAATTTTTGTACATTTTGTCCTTTTTCCTTTTATTCTGACTCCTTATTTTAATATCAAACAGGAGAATGTCTTCGAAAACAAGCTTCTAAAATCGTCCCAGTTGAGGACTCATACTCGCGAAATTAATGAAATGACTACAAGAGGAAACCCATCAATATCACCCCCGGTTCAGATATCTGTGCAATCCAGACAACTGTCGTATCCTTTTGTTGAAAGTGGGCAAGTAATGGGAGTTGGGTTGCGGTTTTGTTTACTGCTCAATACCATATACACGAAATTACAATTTTAGACTGTTCTATGTTGTATTTTTTTTAGGCTGTGGGTCTCCAATGTGGTGAGGGTGTGTTGAATGGTGTTGGAATAGATCTATTACGTTCTCTCTGAGAAGTCACCCACCTCCCCTTTCAGTACTTGTCTTGGCCATTTCTCTCACTGATGAAAACACAGTACTTTGATGGCAGTCTGCTAGAAGATTTTGATTAGATTCTAGATCTAAATGTTGGGCTCTCATTCACTTTTGTGTTGACATTTTATTTGCAAAGTCCTCTAACCTGTCTAGTCTCTTAGATCTAGATCTAGAATCTAGACATCTAGTGGTGGGAGATATAATAGATCATCTTAACAGATCTGCATGACAAAACAAATTTCAGGAAGTGGGGTGCGCTTCATTGTGTGTTGGGGGCTGTGAGAGAGAGAGGTTACCAGATCTGGGGATGCTTTGTCAATTCTTCATTAAAATGAATCATATGCATTATAAATTGTGCTTCGTTCACTGTTCACAAATATGCCAGTGGTGCTTTTTCACCATCATTTTAAAAAAGTAGACCGCTGCATCAGACCTAGATAATAATCTAAATATCAGACGAAGACTAGGTTTCACTCAATAGCTCAGCATAGCAGAAGAGTAGGGGGAATAGGATGTGACAAGCAATACTTGTCTATTATGGTCTGTGTTTGGTCTGAAAGGACTCAGAAATATTTAATCATGCATGGGATCAGCAGCTGTTGCAGTGGAAGCGCAATGAAAATGCTTTTTCACACTTGTGCTTACGGTTCATAAATGTTGTTGGCCTTATCCCCCATTGTCAATTTAATGAATTGATTGCCAACTTGATATAGATCTAGAATCTATAGCCGAAACAGATGTTGATAAATCGTGTACTAGGAAAATAAGATCAATGAAGTCATGTTAACATATGAAGCTTGTGAGTTCTCTGTTTCAAGATAAACTTGCAAAATGCTTTCAAAATTAGGTGCACTATTGACTTGTGAATCCAAATCTTTTTAAGGCTTCATGACTTTGGCTGTTGATTATCCTAAAGCTCCTTTTATTTGTGTTTTTCTCTTCATGGAATTCCAATTTTTTTTAGGTCTATAGATTAATGCAATTGTTTTGTTTTTTTTGCCAGTTATTGACTAAATTTAGGTTCAGACGTCAAGAATACATGTGTTATTTTATGGAGTTGTGCTTTTTGTTTTATAACACATGGGATGGGAATTAAAAGATAGCGTGAAGCCTTGAAAAAAGTTCCTGGTTCGTAAACAATGAATGAGCAGTACTTAACACTTTCCTGCCGTTTTCAGAAATTTGCAAATGCTGAACAGATGCGCTATTCATGATATTTTCAATGCGAATTTGCATAACTGTGGTATAAAAATTGTCTCATCACCGCCAGCCGTATTTCATGAATTGTTCCCCTTACATGAATGGCATTGCCCCCATCTGCTAATTTTTTTCGGTTCAAACCAACTATTTTTGACAGAATTTTGAAGTGACAATGCATTAACCAAGCACTTTTGAAAATTTGAAAGCTCCATCACTCTTAGATTAGTCCCAATGATTTTTTTCTCATTAACTACTCTCCGTATTGGCGCATAAAAATAAGCAGTGGTAAGGAAAAGTCAATTTTACTTGTTTGCTGCTTTTCGTGCTTCCCTCATGCTGGCAAATTTTGCCACAACTCTGTGGGATTTTTTTTTCATGATCAAATACTTGAACTAGGGCGATCAAAAGATTGTGCAAGTAGTTATGGCATTGTGTTCATGGGTAAAACATTTAAGATTAATCTTCTGTTCATACTCGGGTGTGAACTTGGAAACAGCAAATTCTGCTTAGGCCTAGGTAATATATGAGTGCAATTGACTATGCTAAAAATATTTTACAAAAATAATACTTTGTAGTGACCAGTTGTAAGGTTTTGAGGGCTTTTTAAACACTTCTATCAAAAGCCTGCAGGCTTTTTATTGACTGACAGCATGTTTGTATCCATGGTAGTACAACTAGACTTGTGTCCTGTTTCGAAGTGATGTCATGTCTGTCATCTATTAAAAACTCGGGACAAGCTACAGCTCTGGTACATGTAGGCCATGAAGGAACTTTATTATTACATTCATATCTCCTTTCTACCTGTTACTTTTAATATCTTATTTGTGTGTGTCTTGCAAATGATTCAAATTCAGTTTAAAAGAAAATCTTTAATTTTCTGGCACATGTCATTCATTCTGTCGCATTACAAAAATAAGGTCCATCATGACAGATAATGAATTGTGCTCCAATGGAGCTATCAACATTGTTATCATTTTGCTGTTATGGTAGAAGTTTGCTTATAACAGTATTGCTGCTGCTTGATAATAATGCAGTGTATAGTATGAGTCAGGGTGTCTTGTCATTTCTACGACAGAGATCCTCTCTGTGCTTCATAATGATGGCGGCTACATGTATGAGAATAATTATTTCATTCATGCTGTGGTGGCGCAAAGCTATGGATCAGGGCTTTCTACTTATCCTTGTGTGGGGTCATTCTTTCCATAATTTCCGTTCTTATTTTCAACTCACTCTCTTGTTCTCTCCCGAGTTGGATCCATTGGGGTTTAGAATGGTCCGGTATGTGAAGATTACAGCAAATTGATCAGACTGAGCTGCCTTGTGTCGTACAAGATTTTCCTTGTTCTTAATTCAGTGTGAAGATATTGTTTGAGAGCAAAATACGTTTCTGTGTGGGTTTTTCTCCAAGTCTTGCACTTTGGAGGAGAGGCTCCTGTGTGTGCCAAATTCAAACTTTGTGGATCTCATCTCTGCTTTATTTACAAAGTACTTACTTACTGCCCTTTATGCTGGCTGGCATGTAGGGCAGCAACAAAGGTCCTCCACTCCTGCCTGCCTTGGGCTATCTTTTGTATCCTCCCCCAGCTAAGGCCCATGGACTGCAATTCCATTTCAACTGTCCTCCGCCAGGTGTTCTTTGGCCTCCAACGCTTTCTTTTTCCCTCTGGGGTCCAATGGAGAGCAGTCTTCGGGATTGAGTCTCCGTTTTGTCTCATTATATGACGGATCCACCCCCATCGTCTCCTCAAGAAGATTGTTGTCATATCCTCCTGACAACCCTGTGAGAGTGCATCGCTGTTTAAGACCTTCTCTGGCTAAGACACTTGAAGAATTCTGCGCAAACTCGATGTGTGGAATGCTGACAGTCTGCCTAGGTCTCCCTCTGTCATTATCCAACACTCGGGAGCCATAGAGGACAGTTAGAACACAACTCTCATACAGCTTGAGTTTGGTTTTATGGCTGTACTGAGGTGACCTTCATACATTTCCCAGAGAAATGGGCTCATAACTCCCACAAGACGCTGCAGTATGCAGCATTTCACTGTGGCCGGTCGCATCTTTTTCTCCCATAGCCACTTGACTGATTGATGATCAGCACATTTTTTTTCCACCAATAAGTATTGGTAATATTTTACGCAAGTCTGGTGAATTTTTCTGTATCGCTATGTCAAGAGAATTTTACTTTATATTCATTCAATTATACAGGCCTTGAAGAATGTACCATTATTTGGCGTATACAATATGCCAGTGAACCTGAGATCACAAGCATGAGTGATCAAAGGTTTCTCACAGTATGCTTTGAAATTTTGTCCTATCGAAACTTTAAAAGTGTGTATCGAAAAGTGAATTATGATTATTGTAGTGGTATTTAGGTAGCTGTGTCATATAAGTTTTTTGCACACAGCTCTCACAAAACATACATGCACCTTCTTTCACGATTGCTATCTTCTCTTAGTTTTCATGCCACTAAAGTAAAGTCGTAAGGTGCGTTCCTCCAAGGACTACTATGAGGCCTGTGGAGCTGGAGCATATCCTGGTAAAGTTCCTTCGAGGACAATTAGGCCCATAGATCTGGAACTTATCCCGGTTTCGGTAGCGTGAAGGGAAACAGATGGACAGGAGACTAGTTGCTTGTAGGTTTACTTCCCCAGCAGAATATGCCGGTGCTCAATTTGCACCTCGGTGGGGAGAAGAAAAATGGTTTAAAGTGTCTTTACCAAGATCACAACACGGTTGCCACTGAATTCAAACCCAGGACCCATGGATTAGAGTCCTCCGCTCTAACCATTCCACCACTGTGCCACCCATCTCACTTTTATCAAAATTTTTTAGTCAGATGAGTTCGTAAAGCATGTTGTAGGTATACTGCATACAAAGTCAAAAAAATTGTCAATGAATTGGTGGAAAGAAAATTCAAAGAAAATTTATTCCATCTTTCCCTTCCAAGAAAGCATAAGGACCACTTTTATGCATGAATAGGCAGTTTCCAGTTGGGTCCATTGAGCAAGTGAAGGCGATATAGCCTGAGGACACTACTTTGTGGCTTTCATTCATGTACGTCACACATACTACCAACTAAGGAGGTGGCAAGGAGACAAGGGCGGGAAAAGCGTGGGAAGAGAGAGAAAAGGTTTTCTACTTAAAAATAGCCCTTGTTTGTCTACAACAATATGGCTGTAGCCTATAGATGTAATACTCAATGCCTGATCAGTGATTCTGTGTTAGTGTTACTGTTAGGCAGATTGTTCATGGCAGCTGTGGGGGCGTGAGTCATCAAATCACGTCAAGCCACAAGCAAATCTCTAGTGACCTGATAAAAACCGTGGGAGAAGCTGACTAAGTACATGTATAATATTATAATTTCAGCTGCAGTGCTTTCAACGAGAACAGTAAGAACAATCGAGTCGTACTTGATTCTAAAATCGTCCGCGAGCGAAGCTCTCACGAGTCTAGTACATGTACATGTGTGTATGTGTACTAGCCTGTGCGCCACTTGTTGCCCTAATGACCACGCACGCATCACGCGCAGTGCGGTCAGTGTACAAATGATACGCGTATCCCTTTCACTTCTTCCGCCTCCAGAGAGGAAAAGAAGATAGGGGAAGGGCTTGACCTGTAGGCCTAAACGCAAGGTAAACGATGGGTCTGACTGACGCTCCGCTCCCCCCAACCTCCTCCTCGCGTTCACTGTGGTCGTAGTGTACAACACCGCTTACTCAACCTCGACGCAACGCTACGTCATGACCCTCACAGGCGAACTTCAGCCCTCTCGTACTTGCCCCAGTGCGCGCGCACACGCACAAGGCAGCCGGCCATAGGCATTCCCGACCCAACATACGCCCAAACGTGGAGCGCACACACACGCGTGTACGTTGACCAGAATCCAGGCTTGAGTAGTTAGCTTTGATGATGCAATCTTGCTTTAGGCCTGAGGGCGGACTTGGCTCTCTCTCTCAAACTTACGAGATGCTTCGAAGTGGTGGGAAAAGGGAAGCGTGGAAAAAAGGGGATGGGGATGAGTGAGAGCTAAGAGGGGATGGAGAACGTTTGCAAAAAGAAAAAGATGTGTGTGTCAATGGGAAGTAAGAATGTTGAGGAAAGGTAGTGGAGGGTCGGTGGCGCTGTCGTGGGCTGACATGAATGGGCCGCATGGACTTGTAGACTCATTTTTCAACTTCAACGCTGGAGAGAGAAAGAAAAGAGAGGGGGTGTAATGGACCCCAAGCCGATTTGTACACTTCCATTTTTTCGTGTCTTTTTTCTTTATGACGATCTGTCAGGCAGTGCGTGACCTTTACGACCGTTTGTCAGCTTTCAAAGATGGTTGCCTTTTCCATCGCGCCTAATCCAGGAGGGAGTGGAGCCGGTGGCGAAGTGCACTAAAGCACACACACCATGCCAATCAGAGTATTTGACGACTACTACTGATCTACGTGATGCGTAAAATAAAATGTGAAGAAAAAAGCAACAACAAAAAAAAGATTTGAGTAGACTGGTATTTATCCGAATTGATTTGTGCACTGATGAATGTGTAAATACATGAAAAAGGCGGGAGATGAGTTTTCAGTCGGGCTAAACCATCGTCATTACCGCGGTGTAGTGTCTGATTAGCGGACCATACTCTACCGTGGCTCGTTGACTCATTGTTCCGCTTGAGATCCGCGCTGCGCTTGTCGCGAAAGGAATGCGTCAGCTCGTAAACGTCAAAAATGCGGGCCCTAAAAAACAAAACGTTTTAAACGTGCTTGCTTTCACGTAAACGACTTAGGACGAGATGTGTTGTAAGGGTCAATGCTCGCTCATGGGGGCAGTGAAATCATTGAATTGCCTCGCCCATGACTCATGTTTCGCTTTCGTTTCGAATCGGCCCGCACGTACATTGATGATGAAATTTCTGTTAAAAACGCGATAATTTATTGGAAAACGTTGCCTCTCCTTCGCAGGAATGGCTCGTTTGTTTGGGTCTCGGGTTTAAAATCCCGGTGCATTGCTCCCGGCAAATTCTCATCAGCGCCATTTTATCGTATTCCTTATACATGTAACGCAGTTCAGTCTTTTCAAGTCGTATTACGGGACTTATAACTGATCTTGATGTCATGGCATTTCCTTTAATAGTGGTGTGCAGGATATTATTATCCATACACTATTTCTGGAAAGCCTGACTAGTGACTCGCAGTTTTCAATTCTTCATAAAAGGTCTTGGCTTTTACTTTTACTGCCCCTCCATCCCGGAAGCTGGAAAAAACAGCGGACATGACCACCGTCGTGTCAGATTTGCACAAAATGTCTTGTTGCTAGCAAGCCCAAGTTTGTGTGTATGAGATTTGTGACGGTTATTAATAGAGATCATACATATGTATATTGTTAGTTTTCCCATTGTCGTTGCCGCGCCGACACTGAATGCTCGAAGTGTTGGATTCCAGAACAAGGTTCACAGGTTCAAATCCGGACAGCGACCGTATTATGTTCTTGCAAATTGGGCACCGACAGATTTCTGCTGGAGAAGGTCAACCTACGATAGACTAGCGTCTTGTCTAGTAGCAGGCCAAGTAGATGGTGTTTAAAAATCTTGCTTTTCTGCTTCGCGTTATTTGGGCTCTATGGACCTCATAGGAATTTAATTGATTTATCTTTCTCGTGGTCATTCGGAGACGATGATTGAGACCGAACGGTCGTTGTGGGACACGTTGGCCGAACAGTAGACATCGTCAAGTCGGTGGGTTCTAGTTCTAGTAGCAGTAGCTGTTACTACATGTACATGTTTCACAGCTGATATCAAGCACGGAGGTTCCAAGTCGGCGGTTCTTTCTGCGAATCATTCAATTTGTGTTCAGTCATACGCCAAGCACGTGGAGTACCGTTTATTCTTATTTTTTTTTCTTATATTATTATTATTTGTGTGTACAAGCACAGGACCTGTGTTATACACTGTCGTGTATAATACTAAAAGTGTGCATTATAACACTAAGCCGTTAGGTCACTGCGCCCTCAATCGGATTAGACGACGCTGTAGGCTTAAGATCTAGGGGTAGTATGTACATCATCTACATGTACTATACAAAGTAGGTGGGACCATGGAAAAGGTCAGCTCGAATTTCATGCGGACAAAAGGGGAATAACCGAGAACGTGTGCCCGGCTCTGTCCGCCCCTTGCGCTGACGTCGTGTAGAAATTCGAGCTGTTGAAGTCGGAGCACGATACAAAACATCTGTCAGAACAACTGAGACAAGCCGTCGCCGCCCCCTCTCCAAAAAAAGAAAAGAATCCTCCCAGAACACATGCCACACAGCTTTGCTAAAAACTGTTTTAAAATTGCAGGTAGAGCCATAGTCACTCACTTACCACTACCACCTTTATAGCAAGTTTTTAATTCAGCTTCCTCAACCTCCTCTTGTGCGCGTAATTTGATCTGTCATGAAACAGTAATTTCAACCAAAGTGGCAAACAACCAATTTAACCTATTCCGTAAAAATACACTTAAAGTTAAAGACAAACCGATGAGTCGACAATCTCTGTCTTCGAGGGGAACAAAAAACAGTCATAAAAGAAGAGAAAAAGGAAAAGATTCAGATGAAAAAAACTTAGCTTCATACCCATGGTTTTTTTTCTTATTCTTTCCCTTCTTCTCTTCTCCTTTTATCTTTTTTATTTCTTTTTGTTCCCTTCGAAAACATAGATTGTCGACACGTTGGTTTGTCTTTGTGTATTTCTACGGGATAGCTTCATTTAGGTGTGTTTGCTACTTTCCATTGTTCAGCTTCCCTGCAACTTTCATTCACTTTTTTGCACAGTAATTTTAACCGAACATCACGTGGCGTCAGTCCTGCTGTGGCGCAGTTGCGCATCCCTAAGCCTAAGTGATCGAAGTAGTAAATATTTTGTTGTTGTCTTATCCCCTGAAGGTTCAAATCTTGTTCGTAATGCCCTTTCTCTACCTTTTTTTAATGTAATTACTAGGCACAAACATCTCAAATTGGTATTGTATGTTTTTAGTAGAGTGTGTGTATTATAACGCATTAAAAAACAAACAGAAAGCGAACAAAAAACACCATGTCTACACATTGGGGGGGGGGGGGGAGGATCTGGATTTGCTCCCCCATAAACAATTGGGCAGAGATAGATATCCCGGTCATAAAAACATTCCCTTCACTATTTTTTTGTGTCCCAGGAAAATAATCGTCATTGACATCGTCATTAAACGGATTCAGTTTGACTGGACGACTGAACACAACGCTTCTTGTTTTATGGCATCATGCATAATTCATGAAGTAGCCTTTTGACTTCTGGCATGCTCTCGCAGCCATATGGCCCCCTCCACCTTCTTCCTCCCCCACCCCCTTCCTCCTTCAGGCCCTCGGGGCACACGGCATAGCTCTTCCCACATGGTACCACCGTATGTGGAACCACTTCGTATTACGTCCATCCACGTGGGTCTCTTATTTGATTTGCATTCATCCGTTTCTTCTTTTGTTCATGTTTTTGTATAACCCTCCTTCCACCTCTCCCATCCCTTCTACCGCCCTTGTCTTAGTCTCAGTCTGCGAGCTTGTTAACCACTTCATGCAGAGGTGGTTGCGTGTTAAAAGGAGGAGGAGGAATAACCACCCCCACCCCATTTTTTTTCTTCCTGTGGCCCGTATACATTGTAGCTATTGCAACTACGAGTGATATTAATGTATACATGTGTATTATACATTATATACATCATGTACGTGTATTACATTAATTTAGTTTGCTGGGTGAAGGGTCAAGGTGGTGTGGTGTTTCGGACTAAATCATTAAATGATATCGAGCCCGCACACGCACTCTTACACGGATGTAAGGTCCGGTGTTCTTTCTGCTGAAACGAATACATGTTATAAAGCTTGATCTACCCTCAAACAAACAAAAGAGCGACAAAATGCCACCACTGCGCCCTTTTCAAAACTGTACTCGAAACTATAGTTTTTGTGCTTGGCGTACGATTGAACAACTAAATGACTCGCAAAAATAACCACTGGCTTTCATTCCTCCGTGTTTGCGATCTCTGCTCTGAAAGTGAAACATGTTGTAACGTGTACTGCAACCTCCCGACTTACCGATGTGTACTGATTTACTTAAGGGCCCGTCGGTGGGCCAATCGCGTTATCGAAAAATAAGATTGCTATCGTCTTGGAAATAGCAAGTTCAAGCTCCAAATACCGTTTACTCGCGTTTTTCTATCTTAGTCTTGGAGTTTGTGAGTTTGTTTAACTGATTTAACAAGCTGTCCCTCTTATCGATTCTTGCACCGCGCGTGTACAATGTTGGGGTGTTTTGAGTACATAGGACCAGTTGCGCATTGGCATTACGGCAGATCAGGAAAGGGCGTTCGACATGCCGAATCATAAAAGTTGATTCTTGTCTTACTCTGCTATCTTGTACATTGGTGAATGAGGGAAACTCAGCAAGATATGTGAGATTATACAGTGTATTTCCCAAAGGCAAATACAGGTGTGTTGTCTTGCTACCGCGTATTGGACTTTGATCGTGTTTTCACTTAGCCCTTCATATACATGTATCGTGTACCAATGATATGGTAATACGTGTATGTATTCAATAAATAATAATAAAGTCTCGCGTCAGCTGTTGGCAGTTTTGGGTATGGGGGATTAACTCGCTGGGTGGGAGACCCGCAAAGCAAGAAGTGAGGCAGGTAATCATGTGAAGGGGAGGTAACCAGTCACCCCTTGGACGGATTGCCCAAGGGTATAGCATCACGCTTCTCGCGTCATCACAGAGTATTGTACGCGTCCTTCGCGATTCGATTTAGGCGGTTTAATCTCATAACACCCTAGACCCACTACTGTTTCTAGGATAACACTAGCAACGTTAACCGGCCAAGCTTCACTGGGGGCTTTTTTCTTTCTTTCTTTGGGTTGGGAAGAATCTTGGGGGGGGGGGGGGTTCTTTTTAGGCTTTTTTCACCCTAGGTCAGCTACACGTATTATGATCAAAGGCTCTTGAGAAACGTTATAGTTATACACTATTGGTTACTGAATTGGCTTCAGGCTTTCCTAACATAGGCCTTAGCATGGAACGACTGTTACTGAGAAATAAATAAGTCAGAAAAATGAGGAAAGAAGTACATGTATAATGTTAATTTTAGACCCATGAAAATACTTCTTAGTCGATGCAGGTGTCGTTTGAACACTTTGGCAATATAATATTTTTACTGGCTCTGAATGTGAGGAGACTTTTGCATAATAAATACATTAATACACATAAGATGTGTAGTACACGTAATGCCTTCACATACACATACTTCAAAATGCGTTTACTTGTCTGTGTTCCAGGGAAAAGCGAAGAAAATTATTTTAAAAAACCGATTACGTCGTGTCGCGGCGTTAAGATCTGTTTTACAGAGTGTTCACTTTGTGGGATCGTAATACATACACCATGTAATTACTTCCAGTGGGCACGCATTCCTGACCGTATTCAATACACACCGTAGAATCGGGCATTCTCTATTGACAACCTCACGTTCATCGGTGACCGTGTAGACAAATACACGCTTGTAGCTACAGCTGTATGTTACATTATATAATGCACTGTGAACATTGTTTCAAAGTTGCGTATCTGAAAGTTTCATCAACTGTTCGAGGCGGATCAAGCATATGAAATGAGATTCTCATCGAATATTACCGATATAGGAAACAGGTGAACTTCTGCATCGTTGCTTTTGTCATAGTTACATGTAACTGGTTAGCTATGGCCGCAGTCCCACGCTGCATGACAAGGCATCGTCCATGATGGCGACCATTGATGACACCCCGTTTATAAAATTAAACAATGTTAATGTTTGGGTGTGAACGATGTACAGTTTTATATGTGAGGTTGTTGGACGAGTCAGGGCAGATCGCTTGAAGACAATGGTCAATTAACGTATTGCATGTACGTTGTCATTATTATTAGTAGTAGTAGTACATGTAGTAGTCATAGTACGAGTAGCAGCAGCAGTTGGACTCTGTAGTAGAGGGAGTGAGAGCAGTAGAAGTATAATAGACGAGCTAAATCCACCAATTTTTGGAGGAACACCAATTATGAATCTAGTATGGTAGATAAAAAATATGTATAATGTAAAACACTTACCCATCAGCGCCTGTCTTGTCTAAATGTTAGTGGTTAGCTAGCTTGGGCGACAGCACCCGATTTCCCGCCTTTCCAAGAAATCCGTTCTATAAATAGAAAGTGGGTGTGCGGTCGCCGCATACGGCAAGGAGGCGATTGAAAGGGGTTGGTCGGGATTGGGACAAACCGATACACGTCATTTTCGTTTCGATTTCGAAGGTTTCACTTTCGTGTTGGGAATGAACGGAGATTACCGAAGAAGTGTGTAAACTTTTACAATTTTTTTTCTTTAGTCGAATGTCAACTTATACTTAAGATATTACATGTATCTTATAGCCACCCCTACCCCCGGCTTCCTTTTTATTTAATTTTTTTTTTTTGGGGGGGGGGGGGGGGGGGGGGCAGGGATTAAACGACTTCCAC
>JBDFRD010489761.1:0-19405 GCA_039654405.1 Bullina lineata | reverse complement strand
ACATATCGATTCATATTATACATGTACCGGTATACACAATTTAGTTGTGCGGATTCGATTTGCTTGAAAAAAAATAAATGTGCAAACATGTAGGCCTATATGATGTGTATCTGGATGTAAAGTCTCTACAATGGAAACCACTTACATGTATAACAGGAATCCGGTAATAACATAGCTTTTGTCAATTCCCGTTTTTTCTCCTCTTTGTCTCTATTAAAACTTATCGGCAGTAACAGGGAGTCAACAGGGCCTGATCTGTTATAGCAGGGATGCGGAGATTGGCTCGGCTAATAATAGCAATGCCTGTCCAAACGATCAGCTGGTTAACAAAGGAAACTTCCATGGACTTTAACTTCATAGCAATCTCCAAGTCCTAAACGGCGACTATGTGAATTGGAAATTCCCCGTAGGCAACCCCACCTTGTACAGCGAGAAAGTAGGTCATGCTACATGCTTCCAGTACTTCCCCACCTTGTGCGCTTGGCCTCCATCCCTGGGGCGTCTGGCGTTAACACGTCAGTAACCGTAACAATACAAACACCACCACTCTCCCACCACCTCACCCCTCCCCTCTCTCACTACCGGTAGTCAATCGTAAACTTAGCACACAGTGGATCTTCAACAATCACATCTCTGAGTCTCTCACACACACACACTACACATGTGAACCATGCACTGAACACGTCACATAGTGAAACTGATAGTGATAAAGCCACTGACCGCCAACAAAACCCATGATTTAGAAATATCAAGAATTTGTTAATCTCTGCCTGTCTCCCTTGATATCTGACTTAACAGGGATTTTGCATTGGTCCCATCATCCCTGTTATATCAGGTTTACACTGTATTCTTTTCCATCGATGCGCTTTATAAACAAGAATAATGATTCCTTGCTGAACAATGAAATTTTACTGGAAGAATGAAATTAATAATGCAGTTCTCGTGCATGCAGGAGATTTGACAGAATGAGTGGGAAAGCCTTTTCTCAGTGCATAAATTTGTTACAATTACGATTATCAGTTTTAAAGTGTTCAGACGGAAATGGAGATATGAATTTGAACACCTCTTAACTGAAATAACTACTATTACATTTATTCTGTCAAGCAACACTGCATAATTAAATTAAAATAAATTTTTAATTTTCTTTAAAAAGGATCCGCAATATGTGTGCATGTTACAAAATTGTCTCTTGCTTGAGACTTGTTCCTTTACTACTTTATCCCTCATTTATACCCATTGAGGCATAAAGGGGCCATAATACAACTCTCTGAAAATTGGATAGCTTGAAGGTAGAAGTAGAAGCGTAACCAGTTCCATTTTCTGTAAATTTTTGTTTTTTTACGTTTTCCCTAAAATACATGTATTCTCTGCACAAAAAAGTGTCTTTATTGCGCCTCTTATGAATGATTAAAAGAAGCCATTTTGGGTGCATGTAGTTTTTAGTTTAGCTGTAGGCCTATGCCTATTTCATGCATGTGACCTGTACAGAAGTGTAGGCCTACATACTACATGTATGTGAAGTCATGAGAAGAGGGAATTTTCTTCATGTAGAAGCAGGCGGCATTGATCTCAATCCTTTTTTATTTTTTAATGTTAAAAAAGAACTCTAAAAGCCTGAAGTCAGTAATATTAAGTTTATTATTTATATTTATTATAGATAACAATATAGTTATAACTGAATAGAAACAAAGTTTATATCATAGTGAGTGAATAAAATATAGTTAAATAGTAATATTTTAGATTCTGAAATATGTTGCATTCAGCTACACGTGACCCAAACAATTTTGCATACACTACACTTGAACAAACATGAATAAAAGGACCATCTCTAACTTATGAGGCTTTACACTCATGAGTCATTAACAAACTACTTCAGCACCTATACAATAATGCTGTGAGGAGAACATACAAAATGATGGTGAATGTAACAGCAGTCATAACGAGCTCCATTTATTTGGGGTCTTTTTTTGGTAGTTACCCATGTAGGATGCACTTTTGAAATCAAAGACAATGGCATTTTAATGGACGGATAAGAATAATTCATTTCACGCTCATTTAATTTCACATCTTTGCAATTTTGAAGGCATTTTTTAACATTCAGCTCTTTCTCTCTTTGCCTAGCTTTCTTGTACATTAAAAAAAAAAAAAGAAGTGTTTTCAGTCAAAAGAAGTAGCTACTGAGAAGTTTGAACCATTTTCTTCTTCTTTGTCTTATTGAACATCACTTTTCCAGTCCAGTCTGATATCGTCAGCCGCTGAAAATTATAAATAAAACTGAAAAAAGTATTCATACATGTAGATCTATACCCTGTGTCTCTGTTAAATTTTTACTTTAGGTCAAACACATTTTTTGTACTTTGCAAAAACTGTAACAACTCCTGCAAGGAAATTTAATGTACAGTCAATCAATTATACAACACTTGTAGGATTTGAAAGTCACTGTTTACTTTACGTCATGCACAGTTCGTAATAGAGCACATTCAACTTCTGAAGAGAGTAGGTTAACGTGGGGGGACTCCTTTGTAGAACTGATAGGCCTACTGATAACACCGGAGTATTTTTAAAAAATGATGAATACAAATTCTTAAAATACAAGCTACAGTTTCTTTGTACGTCTACATGTATTTGGTTTATAAAACAAAAAGGATGGAACATATATATGATGCATCACGCTACAAGACTGCCTTACTTAAAGTTTCAAACTGTAGATACAGACCGTCATTTTATTTCAGTGAATAATAAAAAAAAAAATAAATATATGAAAAAAAACAGCACTGGCCAGTCATTTGTAATATTATGCTATACGTAAGGGTTTTGGAAGGCAATTTACAGTTGAGTGATGGATGAAATGGTAAAATAGTCGACTCGGAGTAAAATTACAAAAAGTTGGATGAACTTCCTAAAATCTGAATTGGATGACATTTCAAAACTAGTTTTCATCTTTATTAGTTTGAACAGTGCTGTCACTTGTCCATTTGTCCATTTCTTCAGGAAAGTGTTATGATGCTGATAGACTACTAATGCCCACTTATCAAATGGTTACATGATGTCTGTTGTCTCATACATACACTATTTAAACATACCACTACATTTGCAAATGAAAAATATACGGTTATCTGTAATAATAACAAGACAATTAAGATCGTATTTGTGACATCAAGAGTAAGAGGAAGATTACCCTAACATTTAATATTGAGTCATCTTTGACTTTGACGACAATTGGCTTAGCAAATGACTTGAATGAATCTTGTGACCATGACATCCGACTCAATACATGAAACTGAATAAACTGATGGTGTATCTCAAATAAAAAGAAAAAAAAGACCATTCCACCTCCCAGCTTTTCACTGATACCAGAACAATTAGTCTTTCAAAAATTAAATCTATGAGAAATTTATTTTTTCTGTACAAGCTTTAGCTCATTCTATACTGATGACAATGGATTTGGACATGATGTTTAAGTGCCGGTATTAAGATTACAATTTTATTTCTCTTTCGGGAACAAGCCAGCCTTAAATTTTATAAAAGATGACACAGTGCAAGGTTCACATAACCATTATGAACGTTGGCCTGACAGGAAATGAAGCAATAACTGGAATGTAGTAAAGGGGAAGTAATGTAATTTAAGCAGAAGTCAAACAATTGGAAAAATAAATCAGACACTGGGCTAATTCATCTTACTACACTTAACAATGATGATTTAAAAAGGAGAATGAAAATGTAGCAACAAAGCATTATGCAGATCCCTACATGCGTATCCTATTGAACTCATGATAAATCACACCTTTATTTTTCTAAATCTACATTCATGACCTTGTTTTTTTCATTGACAGTATCTACATGGCATAGAAAGCAAAGCACTCTGTAAACAAATGTCTAAACGTGTTGCTGCTTGCAAAGGGCACACAAATTTGTTCTATGAATATATACAAAATGTTGACATTTTATAGTGAAGTTTTAGTTATAGAAATGACTACGGCCAAACCTCAGCCCTGTTTGCCTTTCAGAAACCTCCAAAGTTGCAAACCTTCCACACTCACTGGTGATCACTCACTCTGTCAACATTCAGACCATAAATCCAGCACGCTAATTCTGTGATTCATCATCACATTAGTCATAATCTTCAACAAGCTCAATGAATGGATTGAAATATTACATCATTTACAAGAAGAACATGGTCCATATGAGTTATGAGAGATTTGAGATAGGAGACATCATAGGCATAGCTGATTTGATCTGTTGTTGTTTGGCAATATTTTCCATTAAAATTGAGACTGGACACTTGTGAAGAGGTAATCGTATTGTTTGTCTTCTTTTCAGGTAAGTCATCCATTAAAACATTATTCTATGCATTTTATCCTCTTATGGCCAGTCATCACAAGATCCTGGACCAATGATTTTGCAGGTTAAAATTTCAGGTTGTTTTCCTGAAGACAATATATATGCTAAAAAGTTCCTTTAAATTACAATGACATACAGAGGATAATACATGTGTCTCGGTACTATCTAGTTATTTGGAAATAACACTAACAGAAAATAAGATGATGATGGACATGATGATAAACAGCTGCAATTGCAACCACTTTTTATAATCTCTTGCCATTTTTCATGAACAAACACGAAACTTTCATTTTGTTTATGCAGTAGGTATACTATCAAACTAACCAAAGAACAAAAATTCAGGTTTATTTCATAATCTCCACAGTTAATATTGAAATTATAAACATTACATTGAGTAGTCTAGGAATAAGCTATAAGAAAAGCAAAAAGAATATATTCCTTCAATACAAATACTACCGTACTATAGTGGTTAAATCAGTAAACCTCGTCTACATATAATATATGCTGCTATTGAAAACGTTCTCTGAAGTAGAGTCCTGAAATAGACAGCACTACTAAAGACACGACTTCACAAGATTGTAAAGTTTCTTTGGCAACTTGGCTTCCTGGAACGGATACTCACATAAGTGTGCTGTGACACTTTCATACACAGACATAATTATTTGAAACAGAATTCCCTCCTCCTGCAAAAAAACCCAACATAACAGAGACAGAGCAACAAGTTTCTGTTCCAATGGACTGTCTGAGTTGGATCACATGGTGGTCAAGAAGCGTTTTACCGTGAGCTCAGCCTGTGCTATGGAGACACTGGGTCTTCCATGTAATCAAACCCACCATCGGCTTGGGAGATGCTTCGATCAGTCGTCAGATCGTCAAACTGAAAAGAAAAAAAAACAAAGCATGGTAGGCCTACAAATAAGAAAAACTTACCGTGAGAGGCAAAAGGTAAAGTTTGCTTACTCTGTGCCGTTCAGGTACACCGGTCAACATATTTTTGTGTGTACTCAAATAAAATGACCATCTACGACCTATTTTTTATAATATGAATATTAGCGTCACGAATAAAAAGATCTGATTAAATTGTAATAAACGCTCATCTCAACTAGATTACATGAAAATTAATAAACTAAAAAAAATGAGTGTCTTAGTTTTAAGATACTGTAGGCTACTACAAAAATGATCAAACGTCTCACTCTCTCTCTCTCTCCCTCCCTCTCTCTCCAAATGACCTACGTATCTTATGCAAAAATTACGCGACAAAATTTTAAGAGATACATTTTTTTTATCTGAATTCAGAAAGAAAAAGCTCCTGGAACATGATGAAAGTGAAAGAATACAAAGTACATCATGTAGAGATGTGAAAGGCTGTAAAATAATTCTTTTCCAAATAGGGACAACAGACTAATAAATTACATAAACTGCTTTACAACTTCTTGTACATGACGTCAAAAATGCAAAAAAAAGTGAATGAAAGCTGCAGGGAAGCTGAAAAATGCAAAGTAGGAAACACGACCAAATGAAGCTATCGTGTAAAAATACACAAAGACAAACACATTCGACATTACTGAAACAAAAGTTTCACCCTTTGACGACAGTACAATGGTCTCCGCCAAATAACCGCCCCTCGGGAGACACGATGACCGTGTTCTTAGCCGGAGTGGGCTCTCAGACAGATTTCAAATAAAAGCAATGTTTCCAATTGAACAACGCAACTCAGACTGAAGGTGGGGGGGTAGGGGGCACTAACATATTAATGGAGTGTCATCACTGACCAAATCAATATGTAATTGGCTTACTTAAATTTTAAACATCAATCAAAAGCATGCTTATTCCCTGCCAGACTATCCCTGTCTGTAGGCCTAGGCTATTACACAAAACAATGTAAGATGCTGGCGGTTCCTCTCCAAAAAATCGAACTCAAAGACCCATCTTGGTTATGATCCCTCACTGAGATGCAGCTTCCATGACGTAGATCAAAACAAAGAGCGGTGTTTTATCATATAATGTGAAGTACGGGCGGCTGGGTAGGGGTGAGACTATGGGGAAGGGGAATGCTGAAGGTGTCGGTCGGAGAATAGGGGTGGGACAAAGCGTCGATCTAGCCAATTATGACTGGTTTAAGATGCAGGTAGGGAATGGAGCTGGATGGGCATGCTTTGAGCGATAAGAGTGGATAGGCCGAACATGTCAACGCAAATAGGCCTTGGGGAACAAACAGGGGCGGGGTGGAGGGGAGAGAGGGCTTTGCCACTACGGCTACGGTCTAGCCTTAGAGCAAAAGCAAGGCGACTGACAGTGTTTCTGGCAGTTTAGGCGGTGCCTATTAAAAAAAAATATCTGTCGCGTAAGGAAACCATGTTCTTAGGCGGACAAATTATATAGAAAAAATTTTGTTTCATGAGAATGGCGGGCTCTTAGGCGGAGACCACTGTAATGTCGAATGTTGGTTTGTTTTTGTGTATTTTTACAGGACAGCTTCATTTGGTTGTTTACTACTTTACGTGATGTCAAAAAGACCACTCTTAGTAGTCGTGGCCCTTAACTAGTTCTTGTGTTTGAAATAAGGATGAGAAAACCGGATGTGAACAGCGTTCAGAACCATCTGGTCTGAGTCTATGTCAAACAGAACCGAGAAAGCATAGATCCTTACCCCACTCTTTTCACTCTGCAGTAAATCATCAGCCTCTATTGAAATATCCTCAATCTCTTCATCATCTATTTCTTCAGCTATGCTGCCATTTTCTTGCTTGCCTCCTGTCTTAGATCCTGTCTTCTGGCTTAAACTGTGTCTGAGGATGCAATGTTAAAATGTCTCAACCTAAAAAAATTCAATGAAATATTATATTATGTAAAGAAAAGACAATTTAATTCACCACACGGGATAAGGCTTTTGACACAATCATGGATAAATACAGACTTTTAATTATCCCTTCACAACATTTCAGTGAAGAGCATTCATTCTTCTGGTAATAAAAAGCTTAAAATAGAAAACAGTGGAATCAGATACTTTGCTTTGAAAGCTTTACACTTTATTTTGAATCCCTTTATTTTTAAGAATTTTATACTACTTTTTAATAAACCAGTTTAAATCAGTGTGACGATGAGTACACTGTCATTCTTTCTACAGCACAAGGATAAATGTAACAAATTACATATAATCAGTATATATATAATAATATATAACACCAGCAATTTAGTTCTCTTCTTTTTAATGATTAAACTCAATGAAACTTACTCGCTAAAGTCATCCTCATATTCAAAGTCATCATTCTGAGAATCTGGGAAGAAAAGTCAAGAAAATGATTTAAAATTCCTTACTGTCTTCAAAGTGTGGCACGGTGGCCAAATCGTTAGAGCGTTGGATTCCTAATCCAAGGGTCCAGGGTTCAAATCCAGAAGGTGACCATAGGGAAAGACACTTTACACCATTTTTCCTCTCCCCACCTAGGTTCGAATTGGGTGCCGGCATATTTTGCTGGAGAAGTAAGCTTATGACAGACTAGTGTCCTGTCCAGGAGATGATATAAAAATCATCTGTTCCGCTTCCTGCTACCGAAACCGGGATAAGCTCCGGCTCTATGGGCCTCATTGGCCTTGAAGGAACTTTACTTTTTTTTTCCTGTCTTCAAAACAAATACCCATACAGCAAACCATACATATTCCACACATTTCATCCAAAGGATAGAGCTAATTAAATCTAAATATACAATCTTGATAAAAACTATTTGTTGTGTACTTCTTTTGTCAGAGAAAGGGGTGGAGATGAACAACTTCAAGATATCTAAAGCGTTTGATAAAATTTCACATTGATTAATTATGGGATCAGTCTGCACTTCTGCTTTGGCTGAAAGTCGGTGTCAGAAACTGGAATTCCATCGGGGGAGGGGAGGGACTAGGGTAAAAAATTTTACTTGGACGAAATACATCTCGAGCAACATTGACTTATACAGCAGCTAGTGTCTTGTTTTGCAGTGTCACAGGTTATTTAATAAACTTACCCCCAAGACCCATGTCTACTATACGCTTGTCTATTGCTCTTAAGTTTTGGTCAAGGTCATTCTGATTGTTTTGATCTGCGGAAAGAGTGAATAAAAAGAAACAGTCAAGATATTATTGGTATTATTTAAACTTTGTACACTTAAAAAAAATTGTAACATTTTTTAAATTGAAATTACAATGCTGAAATGTCTTTGCGATTGCTGTCAAAGTTTTAAGTACTAAGATCTTTCACGTTGAAGGTTCATTATAAAGTGGGAACAAAAAGCTTTATTGTACATTGTGACAGACATGCCAACTGCATTTGAGGCTTGGAGTAATCACGAGCTGAACTCGTAATAAAATGAGGACACAAAAGAGTAATTTTACCACGTAATAACGCCTGAGAACGAAGAACGCAACGGCAATGATATTTAAAAGCATATATCCTTGCCGTAATTTGCCTGTAAATTGTAATTTCTGACAGCACCCCGTAATTTCTTACGGTGAACCCCAAAAGCTCACACGTGTTGCATCACATTAATTTTACAGAATCACCTTTAGAAAAAAAAGAACAAGAAGAAAACATTGTTTAAACCTGGTTCCTTCAACTTCAAAACATTCATCATCAATGGGAACACCCTTGACTTCAATGAGAACACTTCAATGTATCAGATCCCAGCTCCACAAACATTCTAAATCTTCTTTATCTCTTGTGCGTAACTCAATGATAGTCCTTATTACAGGCTGTTTGTTTTTCAAACCACAAAATCAGGCAGACTATTTCATATGTAGTCATTTGTAATATTTTCAGCTGCATTCCGTTTGGGAGGATAGGCCTACTGTGTAATATTATCACTAACCTTTTCACATCGCAATGCTCACAGTCCCAAAATATGGGTGTGCAAAACGCTGCATGATAGTTGTGTGGTATGATGTGGAAAGGTTAAGTGAGACAGTGTTGAAAAATTAAAAACTTGATGATAACACCATAATGTAGACAAAACAGCAAAATGTACCATGTAGACAAAACAGCAAATACAGCTATAAATAATAAAAATCTCACTGCCAGTCGGAGACTTGGGTCGCCCCAAAGGAGGAGCCCCAGCGAGAGAGCCCATGCCTCGGCCTGAGGTCAGGGAAGGGAGACCATCCAAGGAGGCCATTCCACTGCCTGATGCTTTTCCCTTATTTTTTTCTGAATCCCCGTTCTCTCGTTGTTCTGATGCAGTCTCCTTGTTCTTTTCAAGTTCGCTGATGACAGAGAAAAAAATAATTAGGATAAAGGCACAAAATGCAGTCCATGTAATGTTATTTTCAATCTATATTTTTGCAAATGAAGACCAAATGCATTTCAATGAAACACATTTTTAAACATATCCCAATGGTATGCAATAACAGAAAACACGCTTATAACAAAATCCTAAGAGAAAAAGAGCTTACACACGAGTATTTTTTTTTTTGAAACACATTGGGTTTTTTTGTTACTTTACATTTTTCGAAAAAAAAAAATATAAACTGAAAAATTAATAAGTCCCTGTAAATCAAGTGAGACTATAAAAAGATACATAAATGCATGAAAATCCAAAAACAAAAGCTCCCCTACAAATTTTACTGTGAACAGACTTGCAATGAAATAACATTTAAATTATATCTTTTTAGACACATTGCAATGCAATATTCAATTAAACAGGTATATGTACCTTCAGATGTAAAGAAAAAATATTTTTAAAATACCTTCAGTTATTTAAAAACTGTATTTAAAATAACTTCAGTTATCAAAAAAAATCAAAACCACATTGCATTCTCCAACTATTTAAATACAATTTCTGGCAATAAACGTGCTGCTTTGCAAACTGTTTTTATGCTATTATTGAAGAAAAACTGTTAAATCATTTAATTTCATTCATGCATCTCTACATTTCAAAGCATCTTCCGTTATTTATAAAGTTAAAAGAGCAATGTTCACTAATACAAAAGTTGAATATATGTGCTTTCAGAGGAAGTCTGTGCCAAGTCATATTGCAGAAAGGAAAGACTTTTCAGATTCTGAATTAATTATAAAGTAGTGCAATTACTTCGACACTGTTAAATTTCCATTCCCATAAAAATTATGGCCTGTACCTATGGAAATGAAACTGTAGTTAAAACTTTCTTTTCTCCATTGCATCTCAGACAGAATGGAAAGTGCAGATCTTGAAAGAAAATCCCAAAATAATACCACAAACAAACATGACCTACACAGCAATTATCTACAAAAGGAACATAATAGTGTTTGTCACTTTGTACAGTTCACCTGTGGCCCATTAAAAAAATAATAATAGTAGGACAGTCTAGGGAAAAGCCCTGTCAGCTTAACTATAACAGCTTAGTGAACAAACGAGAAAAAAAACACAACTGTCATAATTATTTCAAAGGCGAAAAGAAACACCAGAAAGTAATGTAGGTATATTGTTTTAAATAGTCACTGCAATTTTTTTCTTGGTCATTGCAGTTACTAAACTATAATCATAATTATTTTAACACACGTAAATGAAGTGCTGACTTAAACTAATACAGCAAACTGGCACTGAAAAGGCTAAACAAAACATTGGTTAGATTTATCTGCTCTTGTTACAACACAACGAGCTATCTTTCACCAATCACAAAGATCAAATAGCCAGCCATTGATCTTATCTTTGCATGGCAAGTATTTTTCTTCTTTTTTTTTTTGTGTGTGTATTTTTACCATATACAATATATATTTTTGTATTGAATAATATTGTATATCAAGCTTATTAAAGCATAATCATTTACTACTATTTACAATCACTAAGTGGAACTTAATTAATTTTCTTAAGCTGATGACAAGACTAAGGAACAAATCTGCTGTCTTCTGAAATGGACAGCTGATGGGTATGTACAATTCAAGATACAAATTTAAAATTAAAGCTCTGTCAATGTGTATCTTATTCAAAATGAAAAAAAAAACCCATATGTATCAGGTTGTTTGAGGAAATTGACTTGACTGACTGACTTAGTCCGGATTGCCTCGTCTTATCCCTATACCTTTGTCTGCTATTGGTAAGCATTACCAAACTGTTTCTATAAATCTGCCGAAAAGTTTTAAGTAAAGATCGTCACTGTCCCACACTGATGAAGGAAGACAAATTTATGTAGCAAACTGATATTGTCAAACAAGATCAGGCAAACTGCACAACAAAGAGCATCTAGCTTTAGAATGAAACAAGGAAATCCAACAACACAGCTCAAATCAACAAGCGTTGTTATCTGTCATCACATCTCGAGCTCACACATAGTTGAGACACAATGAAATAATGGACACACTTCACTGCAAGTTAGTTAAGTTTACACAGAGGTCACTTAACTTAGTTAATAGCACATCATTTAACATGGGGAATTATCTCAAAACAAGGCTATTTCTTTGTGAAGTTTTGCATGACCAAATCAGTTTTATTGAAACACTTAGGAACTCGGGTAAATTTAGCAAAATCAAAGATTTGGAAAAATCATAAATAAGTAGGAAGGGTGCTCACAGTTAAACATTCAGAAAAGTGATTGAGTATCCAAAACAAGGGTGTAATGATTGAGATTTATGAAGTGAATGGGTGGGGTAAGTTGCCGCAGCTGGGATGGGGATGGATGGGTGGCTGGAAAAATGCAGTAATGCAGCACCATCAGTAGCGTTACCTCTTCTGGAAACGAGGAATTTGAGATGGTCGATACGGAGTTGCTTTTCTGGTGGTTTTACTCACTGAGTTTGCTGGAACACTAACCAATGGTAAACAAGCGTCAACAAAAGAAGTAAATATATAAACTCTTTAAAAGGAAAGTAAGTTGCAAGCAGAAGTGTTGTGGTGTGGATGCCATAGAATACAAAATTCTTCTCTGTAATAAAATGCTGATTTCATTCTCTCAGTTTAAAAAAACAGTACAATCATGCACTTTTCTGATTTGTCAGTCTTATTTGGTATAAATGTTGACTATTGGTTTACCCCATGCTGTAAGTATGACTTACTTTAATTAAAGATGTCGCACTCCCAATTTGTTGTATATTATTATTTAGCTGTTTTCGACACGGCCTTTAAGATATTTAACTCCGAGGTCTTTACATATGATTTGCACATTGAATAAATGTCTGGATACCCTCTAAAAAAAAACCCATACCCCACTGACTCATAAAAAAGGTAAACCACATTAATAATTATTTTAACAGTGAGACCACTGAAATCTATGGTGTGAGACTCTCTCGCAGCCATCAACTTGTATGTTTTATATCATGGTCAAAATGTTTAACATGCAAGAATTCAGAAATGGATAAAAATTATCCCAATGTTCATGCAAGCACTGAAGCTTCTATGAAAATGTGTCAGCTTCTCAGCAATGTCATTCTCTGCCAAGACATCTTATGCAAGCAGTGACAATATGATTCATTGTTATATCCATAAGTTAGAAACAGTGTTTTTTGATGTGATAAAACACTCAATTAGCAATACATATATGACATTTGTCAGAAGGAAACTTAATCCAAAAACATATTACAGTGGTCTCCGCCTAAGAACTCGCCCCCCGGGAGACACAATGACCGCGTTCTTAGCCGGAGTGGGCTCTTAGACGGATTTCAAAGAAAAACTATGTTTGCAATTGAAGAACGCAACTAAGACTGGGGGTGGGGGGCACTTACACATTAATGGGGTGTCATCACTGACCAAATCAATCTGTGATTGGCTTACTTAAATTTTAAACACCAATCAAAATCTTGCTTATTCCCTGCCAGACTATACCTGTTTGTACATGTATTAGGCCTACCTATGCAAAACGATGCAAGACGCTTGTAACTCCTTTCTATAAAATCTAACTCAAAGACCCATCTTGGTTCTGATCCCCTGCTGAGACGCCGCTTCCACGACGTAGATCAAGACAAAGAGCAGTGTTTCATCATGAGATATGTGAAGTACGGGCGGCTGGGTAGGGGTGAGACTGGGTTGGAGTTACATGACGTCAAGACTATGGGGAGGGGGTGGGGATGCTGAAGGTGTCGGTTGGAGAGTAGGGGCGGGACACAACATCAAAGCGTAGATCTAGCCAATTGACTGGTTTAAGACGCAGGTAGGGGATGAAGCTGGATGGGTATGCTTCGAGCGATGACAGCGGATAGGCCGAACACAAATAAGCCTTGGGGGAGGGGGCAGAAAGAACGTTGCTTTGCTTTCCACCACAGCTACGGCCTAACCCTAGAACAAAAGCAGGGCAACTGACAGTGTTTTTGGTGGTTTACGTGGCGGCTGCTTAAAGAAAAAAATCGTATCGGGTAAGAAGACCGTATTCTTAGGCGGATTTTGTGTTGAAAGCAGGCTCTTATGCAGATGAATATATAGAAAAAAATTCCGATTCACCAGAATGGCAGGCTCTTACGCGGAGACCACATACTTCCAAGTGTATCCTAACTATGAACCATGTGCAACTTGACTAACATCAAAATATCTAATACTTAATATGTACAGTGAACTATATTGTTTTGCAATTAATTGCATGTTATCGAGTATCTTTGTGTTATAATATACTTTACATTGTGAGTTGTATTACACTGTGTATTCAAAACTAAATTCTTCTTGTCATGAGATCACTCGTGAAAAATTCTCTGAAGGAAAAGTAAACAAGAAGAAAACAAACTGTAAACAAATACAAAGTCTGATGACTGAAACCAGCAAAATGTCTTATACTAATCTACAAAACAGATTCTGCAATTGAGCAAATAATATTACAGGGTGACATAGTAAATTTGTTCAGCAAAATGCTCAACATGCAAAGTTAAAAGGAGTTAAGAGGAAAAAGTTAATTGAACCTTAGGAACGAAGGTCTCGATCGAGCTGTGATAAAACTGAAACAGAACATGTTGATTAAATCAATTTGTGCAAATGAATTTAATCAGCTTATAACACATGAATAGTGAAATAGTGAATGTTTCACATGGGGAGGATAATAAGCCCAAATAACATGAAAAAAAAATAATATATGTATTCTTCCCTCGAAATAGTAGTCAGACCAACATACATACTTTCAAGGTGGGTTATTATGAGGAGGATTTGTAGCGAGGAGATTAATTCCATCAGGAGAAAGCAGGTAAATATATGCCTATACTTTACAAGGGTCAAAGGAGAAGAAGCAAGAATTGATAAAACATTTACACATGAAAGATATTTTTTTCAAAAAGAGGAAATAGTGAAAATTGCTCATACATGAACTAAGCTTGAAAGCATCAATGCAAAAGGAAATGACAATCAAACTAATTGATTGGATTACAAGAGATCTAACCCTAACCCTTTTTTTTTTTTTGTCACATTCCATCTACACTGTTCTAGAGGATTGAACAAACCAGTTATATGAACACAAAAAATTCTCTTTCAAACACTTCTTCTCTGACAATTTTTCATAATATTTTAATATAGGTTCTAATTTAAAATTTTCCAAAAGATAATTGTTTAAAGACGTAATTCTGTAAGAAGAAAGAAACAAAAGCAAAAAGAAAATTCACGTATTGTCTCCTCTGTTCCCTATCAAAATTCCCCCACAAAATATAACTGGCAAAAGGTCATATCACATACATTCATCAGTACACAAATTGTCATGCAGGTATTACATTTTACAATATAAACCAGGTGAAACAAGAAGAAAAATAGTTGAGCACAAAATTAAAACAAGACTTTAACTAACCTGGAAAGTGTGTTGAAGCTGACAGGGGAGGTAGGTAAGTCATCAAAGAACGGGTCTTCTTCTACATCACTCCCTAGATGATCCCTGGCGGATGCCCCGGAGTTGGCGGGTCCCTGAGGTCCGTTTTGTGCTGCAGGCTTGAGTTGGCTAGCAGGTGCTGTAGAGTGTGCTGATGAGGGCAGCTTCTGTGTTGTGAGGAAATGCCATTTCAAGAATTACATATTTACAAAAGTTGGCAATGTATCAAATATCTCCACGCTATTCTAGTTTTCAAGAACCTGAACTGAAAAATGTGCTTAATTATGTATTAAATGTGTGCATTCTCCACAACATTTTCTTCACTTCACTTGTCCCTTGACTTCTGTAGATGTCGTTGGGGCACCTGTGAAGAGGTTTCCAGCACTTTTCTCCATCTGTCTCTGTCTTCCACCACCCTCTGGGATTCTGCCAGGCTCAGTCCTGCCCATTCCTGGATGTCGAGTTCCCACCTCTTTCTCTGTCTACTATGTCTCTGGCCTCCTTTAACTGTACCTTGGGGGATTGTTTTTGCTAGGCCTCCTGAATGAGAAAAGTGCCTGTACCATTTCAATTTTCATTTCTTCGCAACAGTGAGGAGGTCATCATGGGGTTCTACAGCTTCCACGATCTTTCTGTGGACCTCTTCGTTTGTCACTTGGTCCATGTAGTGGATGCCTAGGATCCAGATCTGAGATGAAATGCTACAGAAAGATCCTACGCATCCACAACATCATCATCACGATAATAAAAGTATTTGGGTCTTGTGGCAATTAGGGCACTCACAAAGGATCTCCATCTTTGTCTGTCTTGGGTCCGGCATCAATCCAAATATATTAAATTTTCCCCTCTCTTTAGACAGTATACACAGTTATTAATACTGTATGCTCACAGGAATGGACAATCACTTCAGAGAATTTTCAGCTTTTGTACGATAATTGTTTCTTGGTCTTGAAAAATGTTATTGAAGAAGACAGACGGGAGGTGTTCTATATCCGCTTTCTGCTTGTCAATTTTGTACATAAGGTTTTATCTTGTGTGTACTGTTTTCACAATGATCCTCACAAATAAAAATGAGTTCAGAAATTTTCGCAATGCTAATAAACACCAACAATAGGTGGATTTTTGTTCCCACGTTTGTGTTTTCTTCCAAGTACAAGGCAACTTGGTGACGTGAAAAAAAAAAAAGCAAGCATTTCAGGGAGTGATGGAATTGGGGTTTTTTAAGCCTGAGGTTTAGCTTTACTTAGAAAATTGGTAGCTATGAGTTTTGCTCAGGTAAGATTAAAGTTCTGAGTGGAAAGAGCCTGCTGAACACAATACATCAAGAATAAATGAATGTTTTTTTTCTGTAAGACCTGTAAGAAAAGTAGGAAAAAAACCCTACAGGCAAAACTAATTATACTTTAAAGATACATAATCATGTCTGTTATTGAAGCATGACGTTTCAACTGCTAAATAACAATCAAAGTTACCTTTGCCCCCGCTTTGTGAGTAGGTGATGATATAATATCAGAAACGTTTCCTGCTACCACGGTGCGACAAAACAGAAACAACCTCTTGTACATGCCCAGAAACTCATCAAAGTCAATGGCTGGAAATAGACCAGAAAGAAACACTCATACATTAAAAGAAGCACAATACTATAACCCTGTTTTCTCTACTGGGGTAGTAAATATCAGATTAAAAACTATCAAAAGACTCACAGACTGTCAAAACATGGCAATGCTCTGTGTTAGGATGGTAAATATCAGAACCAAGACTATCAAAAGAATTTGTCTAACCATATATGGCTGTTCATATCCTATACTATCACCAATTCAAAGACCATATTGTATTTTCTTTTCTTCATTTATATAAATTAATTACACAAAGTAAGGCATACCCATATAAAGAAAAGTGAAAACGCTGCTCTCTCTCTCTCTCCTATTATCAAAGCTTGTAAATTTAAAACTGACTAAATAAAAAAAACATGATTATTTAGATTTAAAAGAAGGAAAAAGATCACAGTTCATTTAAAAAACTGGCTGTTTAAAAGTGACACAAGTGGAAACTTTGATAAATTAAATTACATATAAAGACACAGAAATTACACAACTGTACCTATGGAATTTCTAAATAATTTTTTCTTTAAAAAAGATGAGATGTAGAAAAGAACAAACCAATCAATATCAGTGCATACATTCAGCATGCAAACACTAGTTACAGGTGAGCTAGTCACAGTGACAATGGCAACAAACATTCCATAAGCCATAATCAAATTCATAAGACAAGATGAAAAGTGTATCAAGAGTACCAGACACAAAAAGGTTACAGCTGACATAAAAGATACAAAATATATTTCAATGCAATGGACAAAAACGCATCAGAGCAAGGCTTCTGTCTGAAATAATGTACAGATACATTCAAAGCATTTGGAAGAAAATGCCCTCACATGCTAAAATATTACTTTGTACATATTTACAATTATTTTCACTTTCAAGGCAAACATAAAAGACGTGCAAAATATCAAGAGACATATTTCAGGCTTTTCTGATGGCTCCAATACCATGCTATTGTTGATTTGTGTGCTGTGGTTGATATTCAGATCTGTCACGACTGCTCAAGAAGCAAACTGTAGCAAAATCACAAAAATATTGAACCGATCTCGTTTCTCCAGGAGTCTCACTATTTTCCAGCTAGAGACAGTTTTGTGATTTTAGTAAATTTATCAGTGAAAAAGTCTAAGCTATTTGACAAAACCAACTTGCATGATGTAGTTGAACCTACCGAGACATAAACCTGTCTAAAACGGAATCATATTTTTCTCCGCATGATTAATTCCTATACATTTGACCTGTATAAAACGGAAACCTGTACAATGTGGAAACAGAAAACAAAATGCTCTCCCAACTGAGCAAATCACCTCTGGAAGACGGAATTTACTAGCCCCAGGCTCCTTTGAAACACGTGCCGAACATTTTACCGACTGCGGAAGAAAAACGTGGGAGAAAGACTGCAATCCCTTTGCGCCAATCACTGCTGGACCGCTAGCGCCATAAAATTATGCAATTGCCCTGGCTGCAAGCGGTTTAGTACCAAAGCATGCGACTTTACGTTGGCTAATCACAAGTGTCGATACTGTGTGATTTGAAACCAGAGCATCATGGCCAGTGAAAATGAGCCAATAATTTTTATCGACAATAAAGCTGGTCCATGGACCCGTCATTGCTCGCTTGTTTTGTGTCCACAAAACCAATCACCGACTTCTTTGCTTTGTTTAATGTTGGTTTCTGGTCCTGGATGCTTGCAGGTCTGATATCAACGACAGAGAACCAATCAGCATTTACTCCAGGCTATTTAAGACAATGGCAGCCATGACCCTGTCTAAGATGGAAACCTGCACAAGATGAAAACTTTATTCTCTTCCCTCCCATTTCCGACTTGGGCAGGTTCGACGGTAGAGCAGAATTTGGATACAAGGAAATTGAAGGAATCAATACTAAACCGCCATTATTCACAAGGTCCCTTGAAAAATAAGTGAAAGGGAGATGCCGTGTTGCGTCCTTGGGAAAGACACTTTGCATCATTTTTCCTCTCCCCATCCAGGTGCCAATTGGCAGATTCTACTGGGGAAGGAAACCTATAACAAACTAGCCTCCTGCCTATGAGATGAAGTTAATTCATCTGTTCCGCTTCACGCTACCGAAACATAACCTCCTGCTCTACGGGTCTCATGGCCTTGAAGGAACTTTACTTACGCAATATAACTAGATCTAGTCCCTTTTAGTTGGATAAACACACCAGACTTTTTTTCTGCCAAAGCCATAATCCAAAGAATAAACAACATGCTGGCCCTGAATCAAGAGTCATATCCCCAAAGTATGTTAAGAGACAGCACACTGATATTCTTTCTTCTTTCAAGCAACAACAGCAACATTAAAAGCTTGTCTTCTACACTGTTTCAATGAAACAGTCCATTCTGTAGCAGAGTCAGAAAAACATTTATTCCTACTGCCATGAGACAAAAAAGGCAATGTGATTAACATGCATAAACTGTGAATACAACAACCTCCTTTAACAAGCATTTGATGACAGTCACATACTATTCACAAGTTCTTACACTTCAGGCTCTATTTAGCATTCTATTAAATGACACAATAGTATCACGTAGCAGTCTCATGCTGACATACTATCAGCTGTGCTTTACATGCATTTGATATACACAGATTCCAACATACTATGGAAAAGCAAGCCATGAAAAATGCCCTCATAATACACCATTCAATGTTCATTCATTTATAAGAAATTGAGTATGACCTTATATAATTCAACATTGTCATTTGTCTCAATTGCTGTCACACTGACAAGCTATGGAAAG